>CAHIKZ030005121.1:4470000-4497500 GCA_903632075.3 Acanthosepion pharaonis
GTTTGTTCGATGTGTCCACAAACTCAGAAATAAAATCTCACATTTATCGGCAACATATAATCTTGTAGAACTCGTTAAAACAACGGGTTTCTTTTCCAATCATGGAAAATTGTTTATTTACAATCTTATTTACCGAATCGTCACGTTATCATAGATACGCTGCAATAATTATTGTCTGTGTTAAATTCTGAAATTTAATCAAGTCTTCAATACGGATTAGTTTTTCCTTCGGTTCAAATTAGTTCAACTTATGCTAATGCATATATCTTTAGTATATTTATTTATTACTAATATCCAGAATTGAAACGACAAAACAAATGAAAGACGTGCTATCATTCTAAGTGACTTCCGGAAGCTCAATTTAACAATAATTTCATACTGGGTATGACAATAAACTACATCTGCGTCTTGGATAAACTATGTCGAAAAGCAAGTCATCTGTTCAGGAGGTTTTGAGGAGTGTGAAACCATCTCTTAATTGCTGGTGTTCCTAGGTCTACTCTGACCCGGGGTGGTAGCACCTGTTAGGGTCCCAGCTATGGGCAAATAGTTAACCCCCAAACTGGAGTCAAAACACTATGAAAGTGTAAAAATTGAAATAAACATTTGAAAAATATATTATCAGCTAGACATTTTTAGAAAAAAAATATTGCCAGCAATAAAAATATTGTCGGCATTAAATAACCCATTGTGATGTTGATATTCCGTAAACCACACAAACCAAACCAATTAATAATAACTAGTGTAGATGAAAAATCCCTTTAACCTAAACAAACATATATATATATTTTGATTTCGAAAACTGCACTAAGAATTATCCGTGTGAAACCTGCTGTTTTAAATTAAATTCAGTATGTATACATAAAAGACAATTGGGTTTTTAAACATGACTATTTTTGCCATAGTGTATTATGGGTAATATGCGAATCGATAAATTCTCTTGATTGATTTAGACTGTATGGAATTCGAGCATTGTCAGTACAAAGCAAATAAAAAGTCATTTAAAAAAAGATTTCTATCAAATATGTTTGTGTGAACTCCGCCTATCAAAACTGTCATTGTAAATAACAAACCATTTCTTCTGTTTCTACCACGCAAAAGATTTCATTCACGGTACAATAGATTTTCTTCACATTTTTTTTATATATGTCTGAAATCGTGACATAAGTTGATTGCGGAAAATACACTAGGCAAAGAATGCGAGATTTCTGACTTTACTAAAAGGCGGACATATTCAACAAAGTAAAACTGTCAAATTTTATCTAAAATATCATCCAATCAGTTGTTAATTGGGGCAAGGAATTGTCTTAAGTTTTCTACTAACATGAAGTGGAGTGATTATATTGAATCAATTGTTAGTGTCTTGCAAGTTTGTGTTTTTTTTCATCAGAATCCATCATGCACATTTATAAATTCACGTTTCTGTTGATAGTTACATTTTAGTCATTCATGATCTGCACATATCGACGAACGAATCAGAATCGATCAAAATTCACAGAAGCTGTCAAATTTCTTTCATTTGTGGTTTATATATTCAGTATTTTTGCAGTACTAATATAGTAAAACGATAGTGTATTGGTGTATCCATCAGTTTACTAATTTAATTAGTGTATCCCCTGATTTTACTAAATTGATCGTTGTATCGTTTGGTTTTACTAAATTGATCGGTGTATCAATTGGTTTATCTAAATTAATTGGTGTATCCAGTGATTTTAGTAAATTAATTGGTGTATCTCATGGTTCTATTACTTAGTATTGAAACAATGTGGAATAAGTAAACCTCAAAGTAAATAAAGTTTATATCTTCCTTGAATTTCTCAGTTATGGCATGCGTCAATTTTTAATTACTTTTTTTACTTTAAATTTCAGGGTATATCTCCCACTAAACTAAATTATAACCACAGGTGCCTGTAAGATATCTGGTAAGTAAAAAATATATATAATGATTTGGTCATAAATGTGTTTATTTTTTTGTTATTTTTGCAGAATTTCGTCCTTTACGTTTTGCTGTACTGGATAGTGGCTCAGAATAAGAACATGTAGATTCGAGTTCGAATTCAAGTCTTGTTGCTAACTACCAACCGTTTATTCGCTACAATTAGATTAAAAACTCAGCGGGTTTTAACGTGAAAATGCTTTCAAATTCGTAAATCTGTTTTCTTAGAAGGTCTGTTCCACCAAATCGATCTACAGACACTAAATATGTTAGCAATTTTTTGATGCAGGGTCAGAGCTTAATGGAATGCGTCGGGTAAAACAACTTCACCGACTTCACAAATTTTTCATGAGTTATTCTTCTTGTAAGCAACCTCATATTGTCATAGAGGCGGGCAACGTTTTTTCAACTGACGAGTGTCTATTTTCGAACTAAAATTTATGGGTCTGTTGCAGCTGCTGGATATATAATTGTACATTTACTATTTCATTGCGTTTTAACAATTCTAAATGGATGTCGTCCTAACGACCTCACAACATGTACACCATTACCTTTGTTCTAGAGCACTTAGAATTTGGGGGATGTTGTGGAGTTTTATTCTTGTTAATCTGCTGCCATTTGTGTTGAACAAATAAATAAATAGTGTTTCTTATTTTTGTTGTCAATTTTCAAGAAAAAAATAAAATGCATAAATTCACTTTCATATGTTTAGCTTTTATAAAGATTCTAACCATCGCATTTTAAAAGAACAAACATTGCCGAGGAGTGAAGCAAATTAAAATCATTGCGGCTTCAAGGGAAAAACCGTTCTTTTGATGAATCGTTTTTTTTTTTCGGGAACAAAGACTGCTATGTGTTTTATTCAAACAGTTATATCATTTCGTTTTCTTTCATAAATTATATGACAAGCAAATCCAATCAAAATGAATATCTCTAAAGAAGAATATCAAGAAACATCTGCACATTCTGCAATAGTCTCCAGTGCGAGACAGATGACGGAAGAACCAAAAGTTTCCATAGATTCTCAAAGTCTTAAAATGATGCATTACTTGCCTATGAACAAGCCACCACTTTCCGTATACATTACTTCATGTCTAGATACCTTATT
Organism: Acanthosepion pharaonis; assembly: GCA_903632075.3. NCBI lineage: Eukaryota > Metazoa > Mollusca > Cephalopoda > Sepiida > Sepiidae > Acanthosepion > Acanthosepion pharaonis. The sequence continues at coordinate 4,473,045 of CAHIKZ030005121.1, forward strand.
TTATCAAATGCATTTTCTATTTAAATCGCTCTTTTGTTGCAGATGTTATGAAAAATATTAAAGGGAATTCGCAAACACTGGTAAAAATAATTTTAATAAAAATGAATCATTAAAACCTTTGTGTCCTTGATAATAAAAAATGTGAAAAATCCATATATAAAAATCAATATCATATGCTCTGTTGCGACATAGATGCTTATAAAAAGATGACAATGTGAAAAATTATACTATTTACATTATTCAGACTATTGTACTGATTTTTGTTGCCATATTTATCACAACGTTTCGGCCTTTCAGTATCTGTCTATATTTCTGAGATGAGGTATTATGTACTCTATTTACATTATTCGGACTATTGCCTCATCTTTGTGGCCATATTTATTGCAAGGTTTCGGCCTTTTAATATCTGTCTATATTTCTGAGATGAGGTATTAGGTACACTATTTACATTATTCAGACTATTATCCTCTTCTTTGAGGCTATACTTATCACAACGTTTCGGCCCTTTAGTATCTGCTTATATTTCTGAGATGAGACATTATGTACACTATTTACATTATTCGGACTATTGTCCTCATATTTATGGCCATTTTCATTACAACGTTTCGGTCGTTGTACGCTCCGGCCTTCTTCAGGTGGTTGGAATGTCGAACTGAACCCTTTATTTCGCTCGCTGAGGTAGACTGTTCTAGTTCCACCAGCCATGTCTAATGGATGTCAGTAATCAATTATTTTCTGTTAATTCTCCTTTCCACGTTCTCCACCACCTTAACCAGGTATTGAACTCACATTTCTGTCACTGGATCTAACTAACGCCTTTATCCACTTGTGCCATGTGTCCTTTAGTCCGAATAATGTAAATAGTGTACATAATACAATAAATTATAAGAGAATAATTTATGAAGCAGGGTATAACTTTTGAAAACTTATAAATAAAAACAAAACTTATGAAAAATATCGGCAATTTCCGAACGAAAATAATCAATTTTCTTTGAAAAATGATCTACATCATTCCACGAAATATTCCCACTATGCTCTTTATCCTTGTTGTTTTTATCATGTTGAATGTATTCTCAATTTGTGATGTGAGTAAAGGATATTTTTCTTGAAACCGCGGATGTGAAACATATGAATTGGAAGTGAGTATATGTAGAAAAACAAAAGAGAGAAATATCTGCCAAATTATAATAACTAAAAATCTATTGCTTGTTCTTCAAAAATTATCAACACACGATTTCATGAATTATTCTCTTTACCTACATTATTAGGGGAGGCACGGTGAAGTAAGAGATAGCGGCTCCGATTAAGGGAATCGAATTTCAGTCCATTACATTAATTTACGTGCTAATATCCTTGGGAAAGATATGAAAACTCTTTTTCTCCCTCCTGGGTAAATAGCAGGACAGACTGGGTTCTATAGTCTTGGATGGCATCTGGTCTACCGCAGAAAGAAATGGCAACCAACAGCGGGAAAAATATCTGCATCGTCAGTCATGAATCGAAAGATAGATGATCGCCTAAGCGTGTATCACGCATGGCATATAACTGACTGAAATTCACTTACGTGCTAATACCCTTGGGAATGGTATGAATCCTCTTCTCCACGCAGTTATGGGTAAATAGCAGGACAGACCGTATTCTATAGACTTGGATTGAAACTGGTCTACCGCAGAAAGAAATGGCAACCTACTGTGGGAAAAATCTGCCCCGTCAGTCATGTATCGAAAGATACATAATCCCTTAAGCGTGTTTCACGCACGGCACATAACTGACTCTTATTAAATTTGCTTATATTCTTTGGCCGATATGTTCTACAGCCATATTTTGACTTATGAGGAATCCTGTATTCTTTAGGGATTACGGTCATATCACGTTGAAACATTGGTTCCCATACGATCACCCAAGTAAAGCAACGTCGAGCGTGGTCAGTATCGAGATGGATGGTTATTTGCCAATAACAAGGGCTTGGATATGCAGGTGGTTGGCTTGGAATTTGTTAATCAGAGAGATTCACTTCCAACTTGGTTTCGTTATATTAACTTACGCGCACATACCTCGGTAAAGGCTATGAATCTACCACTTCATCCCCCGCTATGGGTTAAATAATAATCTATATCACTAATTCATAATAAAAAATTCAGACAGGAGATCAGGTGATAATAACAATGAAGATGGGAATATTGGGCAACATATAAATTATGTAAATAATGATAATTTCTCATCCTATAAATTCGGATAGAAATGATTTAAATGAACTTGAAATTAATTTCGACGTCATTGATTTTAACATTAGTACTATGTGATTGGCATTTCAATCTAAAATTTAAAATGAATTCGATATATTCGAAATTGAAATTGAATTTGAAATAAATGAAATTTAATTCAATGTCAAGGAAATTTAATTTTAATCGAAGTATTTAATTTCAAATTCAATTTTATTAGATGAAGCATTGTCAGCGATTATTATTAATTCCGAGGAGGATATGATTTCAGTTTTATTAAACGAGGCATTGTAAAAATTATTAGTAAAAACATTCTTACTACCTAAAATAATTTTCTGGCTTTAAATAACCTGAAAAGGAATCATTCAATGTATTCTTTGACTCGCGTTTCAATACCTTTTAAGGATAGCAATCTTTTTTTTTCTTTTAATAGGTAGATTCAGAAATAAGTAGTAATTATCATATATTGAAGAAACTTTAATTAGTGTCAGAAGTATCGAAAACTGGGAAGTACTCATTGAGATTTTGGCTGAAACTCTGATAAAATAAACAATTAATAAAGTCAACAAATAAGGAGACACGTCATCGCTGAACTTTAAACAATATAAGGACAGAGAAGCACAGGATCAAAAAAACGCTATGCTCCGAACAAGTCCTTTGTAGAAATATCTTTTCTGAATTTTGTTACTTGTAGTGTTATATTAGTTTACCGAGAATCCAATCCCCAAAAATCAACACCGAAAAATGTATGCAGCAACTTCCACCCTGAAAAAAAATCTCCCAAAAATGAATATTCACAACTATAGAATAAATTTATAATTTTTTCTCTAATATATATATATATATATATATATATATATATATATATATATATATATATATATATATATATATATACACACAAACACAAAAATCCCGTTTATTTTAAATGCCAAATATAATTTTAAAATGAAAAAAAAGTAATCCCAGTATACTCAGCACATGCGCTGTGCATGAAACGTGAGTTGTGCTATCGGTGTGGGGAATATATATATATATATATATATATATATATATATATATATATATATATATATATATATATATATATATATATATATATATATACTGAGGGAACATCCGTTAATTGCGATGTGCCAAAATTTTATTTTGTTGATAATGGAACGTCAGTAGTTTGGTCTTCGATGAATTTAATGTAATTTTCCCTACACTAAGTTATTAAAGCTAGCTGAGAAAAAAGGTCAACGGCAAAGTTATATAATCATCGTTGCTATTCATAAAAGAAGGGATTATATTCTTAGGCACGTCAGTATATCTTGTGAGAATGTGATCTGAATGAAGACTAATATTTTTCTTCTATGTTTTTAAATCTTATTTCCTTTCTTTAATGTCAATAAACTGCCATGAATATTCTTTGTGGGGCTGGAAACGTACTGACTTGATATGAAATATTTAATGCCCCATTTTAATTTGATCGAATTCACCCCAAGCAAAGCAGTAAATCCACTACGACACAAGGGGTTACAGAGTATGAAATAATTAGAAAACAGAAAACATTAGGAATAAACGAGAACTGCAGTATAGTAATCAGGAAGACAGTAGATAACGATTGGCATTGCATTTAATTTATTGAAGATCAAATTTAGCCGGAAATCAAGAAGCCGAAAGCTGTTCCGCGAGCGGAAACAATGAAAAAAGAAAATGTTATTATAGATTTTACGGTTACATCTAGCCATTTCAATTGTAAATTGATGTGACCTAACTGTCAGCCTAGTACTGCGTTTAAATTCATAAAGTCAAGTACTATAGTGAAAAGCTCATCTGATCACTTACCATGAAAGTATTTATAGAAAAGGCAGAGCGGAGCAACATTTCAGTACTGGGAAAGTGACTGAAGCCGAGACTCGAGGTGAGGACCAATAATAATTTGACTGTGAAAGCTGGGCATTTTTCTCACAGTGTGATATGATTCTATAGAGCGTCGCTGAGATTACCATGGACATAACATGTGAGCAATGAGGAAGCTTAATGAGAAATGCGAAAAAAAAGTATACTTCTACTTAGGTTCAATCAGAAAAAAACAAAAGAGTTGAAGTGCCCAGTTCAAGGATTGGCAGAAAAAGTTCATACGCTGATCAAGGCATTTATGTTAAGTAGACACATCAGTTGGTAGAATGAAAGACATGAAAGTTTATGAGAATAAAATAAATAGTTTGGCGGCTGTTGTATTCTGACTGTCTCGGGGAATAACCGCAAGTCTAATCCGAAACTAAAATGCTTCGCTCCCAGTGGAACGAGGAGTTTTAGAAATAGCCCTGGACCTTAGTTGCACCGTGGATAGATAGGTATGTTGTATAGCCCAGCATATAGAAGAAGAAGAAGAAGAAGAAGAAGAAGAAAACGAAAAAGAAAACGAAAAAGAAATTTTATTTGTCTCAAACGTCTGTAGGCGGTATGTTTTCTGGTAAATATTTTAAAAGGGTTAAGAGATCAGCTATTTAATCTGCAGGGTAAGACATCGTTTTCTTTTTTTTTTACTAACTCATGTTTTCACCAAATCCACTTACTCTTTCCTTATAAGTGCAGCTATTTTTTCTACCGTGTCAAAAAAGTAGGAAAATTTTCAATTCGATTTACTTTTCTCGTCGGAATCAGGCAATTGTTTTATGAAAATATTTCTGATCTAAACTGACATTAAAGAAAAGAAAAAAAATACATCTCTATTCCTGCCAACTCAGCAAGATATTAATTTCTAAAATTCCATTAATTTGTCAAGTGATGACAAAGAAGTTTCCCTGTCTACAGCGAATTGCCGAATATATTATGATAGAGAGAAACGATTTCAGTTATTTTGATGTACAACAAAAACAAATGGATGAACACGATGTTCATCGACATTTTTTACTCGAAAGAGAGGGCAGTAAATAAACCGCCTAAAATGCAATTTTAAAAATGACGACTCACAAAACTTTATCCTCTCGTCAAATAGAAGTTTTTTAATCGACGCTAAATATTGTCAAATGTTACAAAATCTTGAAAAGAATATTAAAACAATATTATTAGAATACAGATAAGAATATTTGAAGCATTTCTTTAAAAATGATTCTAATGTGATGTGCAGAAAATAATAATAATAATAATAATAATAATAATAATGATAATAGCCAAAATGACGTGATTCTTCCAATATTTTTCAACAGTTAAGAGAAGGCTGCTATTTAAGAAAAGATAAAGAAAAGCAAAAGCACAATGTTTGGCAACGTTAATATTTCATCAAAACGTCTATCTACTTCAAGTTATATTTAAAAAAAACATTTTTCAAGTATAAAAATATATAAATCTGCAACAACTTATAGGTCTTTGTACAAACGTTGCTTATCTATGATCTAATACTGATTAAATACAGCAAGGTCGTAAAAATAGGTATAAGATGTGCGGAGGCTGATCGACACTATCTTATAACTAGCAAATCAGATTCACGCCCCATTCATTCGTTACAATTTAATCATTCGCCGTAAGAATCTATCCGTCACCATTCGCTTCTACATACACCAAAATACCTCACACGCACAGGACCTTTGCTGAAAAACACCCCATGACTTAAAATTATTATTATTATTATTATTATTGCAACAGTTAAGGGAAGAGCGTGAATTAAGAAAACATCAAAAAAAAAGAAAAAAACATATTTGACAATGTTAAACAATATTTCAATAGAATGTCGGCCTTCTTCAAGATATATTTAAAAACAAATTATTCAAGTATAAAAATATATAAATCTACAACAACTTATAAGTCTTTGTACAAACATTGCTTTTCTTGTAATGAAACACGGCCGTACTGATAATCAGCGCGTCAGAACAAATGAAACATCGCCAGTTTGAAGGCATGCAACTGAAAAGTGCGTAATATGATGGTGAGCCTGTTCATCTTGGAATCTCTCGTTAGTTGATTAGTCACAAAGAGGAATTCTATACTAGAAGAATCCTGAGAGAAAACGTTCAGCTGTGTAAATTTTTAATCTATCCTGGTCAGCTTTAGCGTACCGAACGATTGTCATATGAAACGGTACATCAATGGATGTCATTGGCTTCCATTTTAATACTGACCAGTGAATGGTTTTAATCGACCAAGGGAGGTAACACTTCATCGAAGTATTTATCGGGGAAGGGTGCGAGGAAGAAATACAGGAGATTTGAGTGGAGCATCGGGAACATGAGTGGGCTTGTTAAATATCTGTGTCAGTTCATAAGCAATGAAAAAATGTTGGCAATATCATCTTTCTTCAATGGTTCTTTTATCTACCAAGACTTATAACCCTCTTTACACTAAGGTGAATTAAGTTCACGATTAAATCAGTCTGGGAGCAGGATAAAGATGTTCTGATTTCTTAAAGAAATTAATCGAAACTAAATAAAGTGTAAGAAGTAAGTAAATAAAATGCAAACATTTGCATTCACACAACTTCAGTCGTTGGCAATTTACGAGTTAAACGCACTCGCGGATATGTGCATGAAGAACAATAACATGATTTAAATAAAAACATTTCAAAAATATGGAATGAAAATGCATACACTTACCAGGGAGGCGTTTTAGTTGGTCACATATCTCCGTGTCAGCAAAATTGCAACTGAGAAAAACGAAATTTACCTACAGAAAAATGCTACTCACCGCTCATTTCATTATATATACTTTTCTACTATAGAGTTTGGTCCTTCATTTGCAACGAGACATGCCTCAGTCCGTCTTGCCTTAGATTTGACAATGTTCTGGAAGTATTCTTTCGATGTTAAGATCCACGTTTTGGCATGGACACAGAAGACGTTTATTTATCTCACTTTGGCAGAGATAAATCACGTGGGTCACATTACAGGCGCTTATTGACGTCACTCCATAGAGTGACTAAAGCGGAATTCAATTTCAGTCAGTGTACAGTGGCCATATCGAGAGGTTGCTTTCTTTAGCTAGGTCCTTCCATATGGCGCAGGCAGAGGCTAAATCTATATTCACAGCAGCTTGCAAGTCCATGGGAAAATATATTTCCCAAATACAGAAAGAAACCCCAGTTCGAAGCCACCAGTTTGCGAAATAACGAAACTCGCTTTTTTTCCCATTCGTAAGATATGTCCTCGACAGGAAAATATTAGATGAATCCGGCTCGTTTGAATCTGAAGTTCTAAACATGGCTTCTCCAGACACAGAATTATCTCCATATTATATGTAAGTTTTTTTTTCCTTTTTGTTTCTCCTTACACTCTGCATTACCGTGTAGATATATGTAAATTATTATTCTCTGCGTGGAACATTTGCATATATGTATATATACTTTTGTTGTTTTAGAGTTATAAAAGGCTGTCTGAGAACTAATCATGATTGTGATTCCTTTTCATTTCAACAATCCCTTTCGTGAAATACGGTGTTATATAAGATATACTGCACATAATGGGGGAACTGTAAATGGGAGAATAAAGCACTTTCTACCGTTAAACTGTTATTATGGTGTCACGCAATTCTTCTAGATTACTTGGCTGCATATCCAGGATTCGGGCCTCATTTATCAATTATCTAGGTTGGCGTTTTTTCCGCAACAGTACCAATGGCAACTGTCTGAACCATTGCAACAAGCCAGAAAAGAATGATAAGTATACGTTATTTACGCAAATTCCTGGCTCTACCAGATAAAGGTCACAGCAGAAGTCGAGACACAACAGATCAGTGTCCAGGCTTCTATTATCTAATCTTTCGATCTATAATAACTTGTTCCCTCTGTTATTTCTTATCTGACAGGAATAGCACTCGGCGTCATACAGGTTGCTAAAGTATTACGTTGATGCAACTACGTATTCGCACGAAGCGGAGGGGACGCTGATAATTTTATATTTATATTTTTTTAATATATGGGTAGAAGGAGGGGGTCAAATATGGGTTGGAATTCGGCAGAATGGTAAGATAAGCAACAAATAGGAAACATTTATCAATTTAACATGTTTCATTTTATCAAAGAAAAAGAAGAAAAAATTCTGGTATTTTTATTTTTGTATTTGTGTAATTACGTTTCATGTAAATTCGACTTTGTAAAGCAAAGTTAATATAATTTGAAGAAACCAATGTCCCTCCGAAAATCCAAGAAATTACCAGATTTCAAGCCTAATTGGAAAAAAACGAAACTATTGCTTTATTAACGTAAGTGTATAATAATTCAACTTTGTCTATATGGGAATCACATGATAATGTATATCCGTAAGTGTGTGTGTGTGTGTGTGTGTGCATTTGTGTGTGTGTGTGTGTGTGTGTGTGTGTGTGTGTGTGTGGAGTATAAATTATGTTTGTCGCTTTTATGTATGTTGATTTGGGTATGTTTTTGATTTAGATGAACATAAGTTGCAGTTTTTCAATAATGGTTGGTGCTTTTCGACATGTGGTTATAAATTTTAAATGATCGTCTCTCTCTCACTCTCTCTCTCTCTCTCTCTCTCTATATATATATATATATATATATATATATATATATATATATATATATATTATGTTCGAAGATACATGCTGTTAGATCTCGTGATGTCTTTCCAATATAAATTCTTTTATATTGTAAACAATTTATTTGATAAATACAGACTTCTGGCGATGGATTTATTTTTCGCCCGACTTATATCATTAATTGTCTTTAACGTGGTGATAACGATCATAGTATTAGGGTAACTAATATTTTTACTTTATCTTAGTATAAAGTGTGTTGTAGGTTAGGCTTATGAATATTATGTTGTTGCAATAGAATTGCTATTAAATAGTTAGTTTTGATCATAATGCTGTTTAGTTTTTATTCGTGAATATGTTCATGATATATAACAACATATATATATATATATATATATATATATATATATATATATATATATATATATATATATATGTATGTATGTATGTATAGTAATTAAACAATACATTAAAAGCAATATTTGCTCACCGTAACGAGCGTGGCCACAATTCTGTCATTAAAAAGTCTACTCTAACTAAAAGAGAAAATAGTACATTAAGACGAACATCTTTAGAAAATGCTTTAATTGCTCGTTCATCCACAGTAAATTTACATCTAGTTTCTTACACCATATCACCATTCTTGGCCGGTCGTCTGTTATCAAAATATGGAATATTCAAGATGATGGAAACAAAAGGAAAAAGAATCTATATTAAATTGGCTAGATTTATGCCCAAAGCAAGTAGACATTTTTTACCAAATTTAAAATTCCCAGCGGGTATCGTTCTTGCGGATGTGTAGTCGTATCAACGTAAACTCTTATATACCGTAGTTATGAACACTAATGGGTATGTCACAATCCTCATCAATAGGTTGGACTTTATTGTAAGTGTGTGTGTGGGATTAACATGCTGTCTAAGTAGTCCACCACTTACAATGGTTTACCTACTTCACGCCGCTGGCGAGTATTGCATTTTGTTGATGTTTAAAAATTACTATTTCATTTACAAACTCCATTTTGGTTATTCCTCATTCAGTAACACTTTCTAGGTTACAAAATAAATATAAACTTAGTGCGATGAAGTCCTAACGGACGAAACATGTCACACAAAATCTTTTTCCACTTTTTCATACATCTTTCCTCCAATTTGTTCTTGATACATAAAAAATTATATTGATATCCCATAAATATATATATATATATATATATATATATATATATATATATATATATATATAATTATGGACACCAAAATTCAAGCTACTACACTACACAGTTTTCGACTGTTAGATATCCTCTGGCAGGTAGGATGAAATATTTTTGCTTTTTGTTCATCTTCCGTTTCTATCCCTCAACTTCCGGTGTTCGTATATGAAGTTGGAGTAAACTAAAATCTTTCATCCCAAATGTCTGAAGATGCCTAACGGTTGAAACCTCTGTACCGTGGTAGCTTGAGTTTTGGTTTCCCTTATTACATTATGCTCTACTACCAAAATTTTCCGAATTTTATATTGAGCGATTTTTGGGGATTACACGTTAAACGCGGCTTTTTACAGCCTCTTTTTACAGCATATTATTTTATATCTTATATTGTATTCTAAATTTATGCACACACACACACACACACACACACACACACACACACATACATATATATATATATATATATATATATATATATATATATATATATGGGGGGACTGTAATGTAGGTGCAGTCGCTGTACCTCGATGAAAACCATTTTAGTGACCAAACTATACTATTATTTTATTATTTTGTGTTCCATGTTTATTGTGATTTTATTTGTTTTTATGACCGGTTAAGCACTTAAGGGTACTTTATCACACCTGCTACAGATATTCTCATGTCTCTTAATTAAAATGATTTAGACAAGATTATCACCATGCACTTTTATAAGCTGTGTAATATCACTTACATACTTGCAGGTCTTATAGCAAATTGGGCAAGTAACAGTCGCCCAAAACACCGGTTGCATAATTACATGTTTCGCGTCATCCGTGAGATCGCATATGAGTTTGATGGCCTGCTTTAGAGAGACAGTGGTGAATTCTCACACATGAACTGTGATTCCTGCCATTCGACATTTTCACATGTTCGAACAGTCCTCTTCACTTGAGCATGTGACATTTGAGACTCTTCAGCGGTTTTTGACGATCGGATTCATCGCCAGGAAAGACTTGTTTGTCCACTTCATCTTTAGCTTCGCCAAATATTACCCGTCCGAAAGACTAATATAGTGCACACACACACACACATATATATATATATATATATATATATATATATGATAACCATATATATTTTTATATATCGAAAACAAAATTGTGTGGTGGGGGAATGTATGACCATGTAGAAGAAAGTTTTCTTGTAATGAGTTTCGTCCTTCAGAAATTCATCAAACTAAATTTGTTTTGTTGGTGCAATTACACATATGCACGATCAAGAGATGCTGGAAATTATTATATTTTTTTATTGTTTTTTAATTTAAATTAAATTTTATTATCATATTTTTTTAAATTTAAATTAAATCGGCTAGATTAGTGTTATGGTCCAAGCTTCTTGTACTTGTTAGAACCAATGTAAGAATAACACGGACACAGGTATGGAATACAAAGATATATTACAACAGAAATATAATACAAAGAAGTAGAAGTATTAGTAATGACTATCAGATTTGATTAGAGTGAACTATGTTGTCTCGACAAGTATCACTATTTCAATGTCCTAAAAATATGCTCTCAATTATCTCTCCTCGTCTTACAATCCCCTCGTACCTCTTGAGAGGCGCAGTATTTATAATGTCAGGAATAGTCCATTATTATTATGACAAGTTCCCATAACAATTAGCCGATTTAATTTAGAATCTTTTGCTTTCCATCACTTTCGTTATCCTACACTGCGATAATAGAAGTTTTGCCAAGAATGGTGAAATATTAATTTTGTGTTCATATACTCTTTTATTTAAGTCTGACATTTCACCTATCTATCTTTTTGTGACAATTATTAAAGACGATGGAGTAAATTCTTCCGTCAGGTTTTGGCTGATTGTTATATTTAGCATTGATGAAGACTGTTCTTGATTTAGATGTAGTAGAAACAAATTTTATGTTGAGTTTAGATAGATTCTTTACAATTGTAGACGTGATAGAGTTAGTAGGACAATATATTTTTTTGAATTATTGAGGTTGTCAGGCAGGGCCGTTTTTGTATTTTGGAATATTTCATGAGATTTTGATTTCGCATTGAATATAAAATAATTAAGGTACAGAAGAAGATTGAAAGTGTTTTCAATTCATTTCTCCTTTTCATTGTATATATATATATATATATATATATATATATATATATATATATATATATATATATATATATAATAGGCTCAAATAATAATATTCTATGGTTATAATTTATTACATTAGAATCGTAATCATGATCCAAATCATCAGACCCACAAATTAAAAAAAAATGAATTTGTAGATCTGATGAATTGGATCGTGATTACGATTCGAATATAATAAATTATACCCATGGAATATGAGTGTTTGAGCCTCTTATATTATATGCTTACTCTGTCATGATCATTGGGTTCTACCTAGATTCTATCTTCTGTGGAATACTTCTTTATAACAGACTGTACTATAGATCTAGGGATAGCTGACCGATTTGATATAGTGCTGTAACTATTTCCCGACTTGTGGAATTTAATAATTCGCTGTCTCAAGTCAACGCTCAGCTCCTTTGCATTCCCCATCGTGTTGTTAACGTAAGTATAACACCTGTGACACTTTACGCGCCACGTGATGCTCTTCACCTGAATTACCACAAATATTCTACTGAATAAATAGTCTAGAATATTTCTATATTTATGAGATGAGGTATTATGTACATTATTTAAATTATTCGGACTATTGACCCCATCTTTGTCGCCATAGATATTACAATGTTTCGGCTGTTGTACGCTCCGGCCGTTCTCAGGTGGTTGGAATGTCTAACTGAAACCTTTATTTCGATCACTGGGGTAGACTGTTCTAATTCTATGTGTCATGTCTAATGGATGTCAGTTATCAGTTATCTACTGTTAATTCCCTTCTCAAAGTTCTCCGCCGAATTAACAGGGTATTGAACTCATACCCGTTGTGTCCTGTCACTGGATCTAACTAACGCATTTATCCACTGTGCTATGTGTCTTTGGGGACACGTTGTAATAAATATGGCGACAAAGATGGGGAAAATAGTTCGAATAATGTAAATAGTGCATATAGTACAAACGCCTTCACCGAAAAAATAATTATGCACATTATTCATACTTACATAAAGCAATCATTTGAAAACGAATAATTTTGTCTTTTCGTATTTTGTATAATTGGCCTGTCAAATTAGTTGTATTTAACGTATTTTTCTAAAAATTTAGTTTTATATTCTTATTTATGTGCTTAACATATAAAAATCTGGCATCGTATGAGCATGAGATTCTGAGAAATGGATAAAAATATTCAAAATTGATGGAATACGAATAATTTCGTCGTTTACTGTACTTAATAACTAACACAAGCAATAAATATACGATATCTTTTATATATATATATATATATATATATATATATATATATATATATATATATATATATATATGATGGTAATATGACAATGGAAACACTTGTTGTTATCTTAGGAAAAGGCACACATCATTCATTATAAAATATTTATGATATCATATTCGGTTTCAGTATTGTTTTTTATTCAGATATTTATTTCTTGAGACCTAAATTACAATGACATTTTTTAAAAAAGAAAGGATTATTGAAATCCACATTCTCATGCCAAATTTTAAAAATTACTGATCTGATTTTAGAGGAATTATTTACATAATCCTGAAGTAATTCTTGCGCAATTCTTTTGCGCACAACTTCGCCAGTTCTTCCCGTCCAAGGCAATCATTTCAGGCGTCAGAAGTAGCATTCCTCTGTTCTCTCTCATGTAATCATCCAATCACATATCTATCTAGATAATCACGTGGTCTTTTGCCAAGGAAGTTTTCTTTCTGGATCTAGAAACTATGCTTTCTACTGATTGCTTTGTAAAACCAGTTTAGGTTTTTTTTTTCTTCTAATCAAAGCAATTACATCATTTTATCACATCTAGTTTTTCTTCCATTCTGATTCTTTGAGTTCGGGTGATTCAATGGATAGCTGATCGAAATAAGAAATTGGAAAGTCGATTTCGAATTGCAGCCAAATTCTTTACATTCCATTACGCGCAAATAATCTTCAGAAACGTATAGATCCATTTCCTCAACCATCCATGGGTTCAGTGGTAGAGCACTTATTTAGAAAACAAAAATCAACTGCAAAAAGGGTCATTACCCTGGAAATATTCGGGATTAATAGTATGTGTATTTCAAATCAACTTACACAACATTTACAATATCACAAGCTACGATCACTGAAACTTATCAAGTAATTAACCGAAAGCGCTAAGAGCGAACAAACATTTGTACAATTTCAACATTCCCTTAATGCCAAAAACTTAATAGAGGAATCTTGTCAGTTATTTTAAAAGGGAACATGTTAGAGATTGATTACTGGCTAAATAAATAATATATATATATATATATATATATATATATATATATATATATATATATGTGTGTGTGTGTGTGTGTGTGTGTATTCACTTGAATTTATGATTGAATGTTACTGAACACATAGATCGAGATTCCAAGTCTCGTTCTTCTAGTCTCCTTATGTCAATAGCTGCCAAATATATCCGATTGTAATGTATTTTATTCACCTTAATTAAATCGTCTATATTTAACCAAAACCGGCATTATTATTTCATCGTTGAAAGCTTGGAATTATTTGCAGTCAGCCCAGTCGTCAGCAAGAAGTTTACCACGGCTTATTGACACAAAAGGGAAGAAAGACAACTTTCTTCGTTAGAAAGAATCACAACACTTGAAGAAATAAGACGAAATGATCGACGACATACTGTCACCAATCCTTAAACCAGTTTGAAAGCTGTATAATTCTCCTTATCCAATAGCCGTGCGAGGATTTGGATATCGGAACAAGCGGTGTCTGAACAAAGCGGATGCACGTCCAGGGAAAGCGAGACTAGATCAACGGGGCCTAGGAGACGTGTACGGGAAGAGAGTGAGTTGCATATATATATATATTTATATATATATATATATATAGATAGATAGATAGATAGATAGATAGATAGATAGATATAGATATAGAGATATAGATAAATTTCCAAGAATAATTCTCAAGATAAGAGGAATTGGTTTAAAAAATGAATACAAAACATTTCGCTTTCATTGCTGGCCTTGATAAAATCGGAAAACGAAACGCGTCGGCAAAAATAAGAATTTTTTCCAATTGTCATTTTTTAAGCCATACATGATGTTGAATATAAAATAAATGGTTTTAAAAGTTTCAAATTAATTAACGATCCCTCTTTAGGGGAAAACATTGTTACAAAAGCTAGAATGACCAATCAAAACCCAAATATAGGAAGATTCAAAAGTTGACAACGAAATCATATTATAATAGCTATTCAGATCTTTAAAATACGGGTAATATTAAAAAAGAATTTATTCTAACCAATAATTATTAAATTATATGATAAAATTTGATAAAATGAAAAACTGCCAATTTTAAAATCCAAATTTAATCACTATTAAGCTTAAAAACTATAAAATTACTGAAGAGAAAAGAAAAAATACATATGTTTTTCAATTTATTTCTTCGTTGAAATTACGTTAGAACAGATGCTACAATATCCAGTCATTTGACAATACATGTATATATATTTTAATCCATTTTTAACCATTTTTATCTTTGTATATTTGCTCGCCTAAGTTATATTTTAATAAGTGGCTAGCATTTGTTTAATGATACTTTCAGTCTTAAATATTTATTGGTTGTGGTATCTGATTGTCAAGATCAATATCTGTGGATGTGTGTACATGTATTTATCGGTGTTTATGTGTATAGTAAGTGCATTCACTTTTAATTGTGTGTGTGTGTGTGTGTAGGTTTTGGCTTCCGCGTTTCCTGTTCGGATGGTATTTGTCAGCGAATATTCAGTACCCATCTTTCTCCAGACGTATGCTACAGCATTTCTGCCAAAAATTACAATTTTCGTTTCGTCTGACCAAAGTACATTTTCCCAATATGCTACAAGTTTAAAATAGGAAATTTGAAATGAAATGCGAAAGGAATTGAGATTCATTTTTGTATATGTGGTATGGCGGATACCATTTGCAAAGGTCGGGGCTAGTGAAACCAAGATATGCAGCTTGCCAGGAACCCATGCCATGGAAATAGCGGCAGCGTAATCAGAAGCTCGCAGGATTTAATATAGGGAAAGGATTTGCTGATGTTTCGTTAAAAAGGCAGAAATTATTTTAAGTATATTTATCTTTTGGCGCTGACGAACAAGACTACGTGAATCTGTGTCAATTCAGTAAATAATATTGAGGAATGAAGAATTTACTTCCTTTTATTTTCAAGTTCCCGTTTTTTTTTTTTTTCTCGAATTATGCAATGATTTTTTTTATGAATTCAACAGGGAACCAGATCTTTTGTTTCCGGGCAAATAGACCTTACGGTCACATCACACTGAAACACCTGTTATCGTACAATTACCAAATTTAAGCAACATCTAGGGTCGGATGTTTCTATAAGCTTGGATGTATTAGTGGTGTAATGAATAATGGCTCGGAATTGAAAATCGGAGAGCGCAGTTCCCATCCACTTGGGTTCACTGTATTCACTCACATGAAAATACCCTTGAGAAAGGTATGATGCTACCTCCTCTCTCCCCAGCTGTAGGTTAATTAGTAGGACTTGTATCGCTAAAAATCATCATTATCTCCAAAATTATTTATAATCTAAAAATATGCCTGGTTTTGAATTACCTGAAAAGGTTGATAAGCCGTAAAAAAACAAACAATTAACGTACATTTAATTTAGACTGTTGAGGATTATATTATATTATTACATTTATTTGGCAGGGTTTTTCATTTTATATATATTTTTGTATCTTTGGATATGAAACTACAACATTATCCTGCAGGATAACATTGCATAGAGTAAGTTAAATTCAGATTACGCTTCTATTCTTTCTCGCTAAATATTTATTTACTCCTTTTTATTATATATATATATATATATATATATATATATATATATATATATATATATATATATATATATATGCTTTGTGTGTGTGTCTTATAGAAATTATTAGGAGGACTTGAGATAATTATAATTAAGTAATTCATCGAGTCTAGAAGAAACCTCAACAGAATACGGAAATCACTGGAAGGCCGTTTCGTCTTTGGGACTCATCAGCAGTGCGCATCCACTACTGAGAATTGAAACCTGAAGCGTTACAATAGGAGGCAAACGCCATACCAACAGTATGAACGGGTCTCGGTAACGAAGAGGTAGCGAATTAGACTTGATATAGCGCAGCTCGATCACATATTCCGTGGTCGAACTCATCCGAGTTTCCCCTTATCCATAGGACTGTGCTCCAACGAGCCACGACTAATGTCCACCTGGAGCATTGGAAGCCGGTTCAAGCAAGGATATACAAGTGATAGAAATTATTAGGAGGATTTGAGATAATTATAATAAAAATAATTCATCGCGTCTAGAAGAAATCTGTGCATTCTGTTGAGGTTTCTTCTAAACTCAATGAATTACTTAATTCTAATATATATATATATATATATATATATATATATATATATATATATATATATATATATATATATTTCGCAGTATTCAATCATTTGCTACTTAACGATGAATTCTGCTTATTATCGCTCGCATAATTTCACATTATTTCTAATTAATATCAATCAATATCATTATCATATTTATTGTCATATTTATATTGTCATTATTTATAATTAATATCATTGTCATATTTGCAATACCTAAAATATTGATAATTTTTTTGTAAAATTCCTGCTAAATGTTTTCTATGGAAACGAAGAAAGTATTTTATTCAAGATTATTATCATCATCTTCCTCATATTTTCATCATTAACCGTTTAAGTCTGGCGTTCCTCAAAAATTTTAACCCTTCTGAATTAGTTTCTTGTGCCAAATGTCGCAAATAAGAGGTATGTAATTTTTCAGGGTTGATATAAAAGTTACAAGTGTTTACCCACCATCCAACCGGTAGCTGAGCATTACGCCATTTTTTTCTCTACCACCGGAAAAGAGGAGGTCAGGACTCAAAGTGTTAAACATACACAGATTGATAATAAAACTCAATAACATATACAAAATACGTATCACAGTAATTTATTCTATTTCAAAGAATTCTTTTCAAGTGATTAGTCAGTTATATGCCATGTGTGATACACGCTTAGTCGATCATATATCTTTCGATACATGACTAACGAAGCAGATTTTTCCCGCGGTAAGTTGATATTACTTTCTGCGGTAGACCGCTTACCCTCCAAGGATATAGAAATCGGTCTGTCCTGCTATTTACCCAGAGCTGGGTGGGGAGAGAAGAAGAGGATTCAAATATTTCCTTTTTAATACCATTGGGTATTAGCACGTATGTAAATGCAATTTATTTGATTGGAATTCCAACTCGGATCTCCGATTTCTCAATCCAAGCCACTATCCATTACACAACCGTAAAAAAATCATAAACATTGAACATTTTCAAGTTTCATATTGTCATATTATAAAAATTTTGGAATATTTAAATATGGCCACGTTGTGAACAGCCTTCATCAAAGTACATATTTCAAATTTCAAGTTTGTTGGGAGTGGTTGATTAAATTTATTACCGAACAGAAATATATTAGTTAAATATTTGTCTCATTTTGTTGAACCGTGTCCGTAAAACATTGAGGTCGATCAAAAGACAATTCATTAGGACATTTATTAAGAGATATACATATATAGATAGATATGTTCAAACTTAGACTCACCAAGAGATGCATACTGTGACGGGTGCAATGTGAATGAAGATGCATATATGTTTCATTTACCAATCTATTGTCTAGAGAGATGTATAAATAAAGATCGTCAAATTCCTCACAGGCATATATTTTTCATTGCATACGGTTCAGAGTGCATTGTGATGCATATATTTTTCATTGCAGTCTACAATAAACGAGGCCAAATCTACAGACGTGGACATTTTATCGCCTATTTTTTGTCAGTCGCTTCGCGCAGTTATGTTCTGCTTTTCCTCAAAGACACCTTCAGTTGCTAATAGAACATTTTGTCGACATACAAGCCTAGCAGTTATACTCATCGAGTCAGGTTGAGGAGGAGGAAGCCATAAATTACAACTTTTCCCATCAACTCGATGAATAAAACTGTTGATAGTGTGCTGCCATTTTGAAGACAACGACCCGGCTGTTTCATGTGGAACCTGGACACAAGAAAAAGTGCAGCCGCTTACAAGGACTGATGCCGGTAAAAACGAACACAGCTGCTGAATGATAAATTAAGGCGACTGTCTAGTCAGAGACGTTTTAAATTAAGGACGCCATGTCAAATTCGACTTCCAATGAAATTCCAGCGCTTAACATATATTGAAATTGTAATTTTCTATACTTTTCCACTTTTCATATTATTCTGCATAAAGTAAAAGACACACACACACACACACACACACACACACACACACACACACACACACTTATATATATATATATATATATATATATATATATATAATGTTCTCAGAATATCTTTGATACCCGTATATATACAACACTTGTCGATAAAACTAAATTTCTATCTCTTCAGTTTTTTATTTAACCTGTAAAGAAATTACACAGCATTCTTTGCGATCTATAAGATTAAATATTTATTATAAATCTGATATATCTTCTTTTTTCTAAATCCGTTAAAAAGTTGCTTCGTTTATGAATATCAATTTTCCTATTCGTAGAAATCTTAGGATTTCTATGCCGTAATTTGTCTCGACTCTTATTTCTACTTGTTTTAATGGATGTAAGAATTGTAGATTATGAGGATAGGTATGATATATACCGATTGACACTAGATTTCAAGAGGTTAAGTCTGTAAGGGTCGTGGATGCATTCTCACGAGTGTTTCTCCCACAAAGAAGCACCGTTAGAAGAAAATGTGTCCAAATAGAAATTCCTTCTTTGAAATGGAATGCGATGGAAACGGGCAATGACAGAGCAAGATGAGTCTTAGCTGTGAAGGCCTGAATTGGTAGAACAAAGGAATATTGATCGACCGATCATTTTTACCATGGACATTGTAAGAGACTAGTGATAGTATTGCGAAATTTCATTTGTTTAAAGAGTTTTAAGGTGGCTGATAATTCGTCACCCACAAAACCACATAAATGCCTTTGAACTATGAAGAGGCGTGGATTGGGAAACACCAGCCCATATATAGCAGAGATATTTTTTACAGAATTTCTGCGGTTTTTTTTATTTTGACGTCCCCACTAAGTACGTTATACATTATACAACCCCCTTTTATTGACAACACTGAACTAAACCTAATATTTCAGCTACATTTTTAATGCTTCCTTTTATAATTCTCTGTTGAGTAATCGGGAAAAATGAGGCGAATATGTAATTTTTACCTACAGTATTTCATAAAAATTTGTCTCCTAAATTTACTTAATTATAAAATAAAACCTGATATAGTTAAACCAATTTTCTAAAAGGGGAAGTCAGTCATCATTAAAACTCCGCACCTTATCACGCTTTGAACTGATATATTTCAACCGAGATAGTCATGGAAAAACTATGTCAATAATCAATCATATTTATAACTGATATCAAAAGTGCTTACTATTCATCGGCTGTGGGAACCATTTCTGCCTTTCATCAATATGGCTGATGCTAACCACCAGGAAAGTGATTCGTTTCAACTTCTCAGATGAGCGTTCTCAGTTGACATAAAATGGAAATATTATATTGAATCTATTGCTAGGCCTGCTTTCAGGAAAGTGTGTTCCCTGTGTCGTTTCACACAATTATTTTCTCCAGAATCTCTCGTAAATATTTATAAGTCTACCATTCGTCCATTCATCGAATGTTGCTGAAATATATGGTCTGGTGCTCCTGCTATAAATTTAGAGATACTTAATAAAATCCAAATAAGAATCTGCCAGGTTATTGGTCCGGATCTGACATCTCGGCTTCAGGTGCTTTCCCACCGCCATAATTTAGCTTCCATATGTCAGTTCTACTCTATGGTATACTGTGAATCTTTTTTCTCCAGTACCTAGACGTTATGAATTTAAGCGCAATACTAGGTTGGCAATTTAGCATTTTACTGTTGAATTGGCTAGATGTTACCGTAAGTTCATTGCTAACTGTTTCTTTTCTCACACTTCTCACTTGTGGAACTCTATTTCAGCCTTCATGTTTTCTAGCTAACTTTGGTCTTCAAAAGTTTAAATGCAATATCAATCGTTATCTACTGTCTTCCATCTTACTCTCTTTTTTCTTCTTCACTTATGTTTTTCTTATTCTTTTCACACCCAGTAAACCCTTGTGTCTTAGTGACTTTATTACCTTGCTTGGAGAGGAATTATTAAAAAAAAAAACAGCACAGATAGTAAATAAAGAATGACATTTCGGCGATGATCCAATTCACATCAGTGGTTTTCCTTTAGGCCCCTGTCTTAATGCGATTGCCAGCAGACGCCTGTTAACCGGTAGGAGACTTTCAAATCTGGTCATCTAGTTAACTCCAAATGAGAAACGACCAAATTAATTTAAAATAAGACTATGGTAAACAACACAGAAAAAAATGAACGTTATTTCCGTTATATAATAGTTTTAGCTGTTACGGTTGAAAAAAAAATCCTGCTTGTTTGTACTTAATATTCAGCTGGAGGTCAATATTAGAATTTGATCGACCCTTCCGTATTTGTTCGATATGCAACCTGTAGACTCCTTGCCAAAAGGCAATTGAAAAGGGTAAATAGAAAATGAAGAAGGTTTACTTGGAAACTAATGGCACCAATCCTGAAATGGTGCAATTGATCATATTGGAACTTTTCTCATATTAAAGCCGATATCATGATCCAAGAAGGATTAAAATGAGACGGGCTCACGGCGGGTTCCAAAGAATCTAGAAAAACATTCCTTTAGTTAATTTCCTGTCACAAATGGAAAACATGATCATTGAGCAATTCACACAGTGAACTGTATTTCTGATGCAAATGCAGTCATTTCAAGATATGTTGCAATACAATCTAGCTTGACGACATTCACACATACAGTTTGCGCATGCTGACATGCACATATATATGCAACCCAAAATTCGATCTAGTAAATATCACATATTTTAAAAGGAATAATGAATTATTACACGGAAAGTTCTTCAGAATGCTACTATTGAATCTTGCTAAAATGTAAATCTGCTCCCCAGGGCTTCTTTTTTTTTACATATTTCCTTTCTTGAAATAATATACCTGCCCATATTGTTTTTAAATTAAAAGGGAACAGCTCAATAAAATGCCTCTATGAATGAAAATAAATAAATTGCATAAATAATTTAACAAATTAAATAAAATGATAAATAATAATTACGTTATTAAAAAACAAATATACATAAATAAAAATAACAATTATTTTTCTTATTAGACATTGAATTATATCACTTATCGTGCTCCATCGTTTATCGTGATGTTTCTAGTTAGTACTAAGAATATTTTTGAGTGTTGTTAAATTTAAACATTTTGAAAGCGTAACGATATTTTTACACCTGTTTATAAATACATATTGTAAAGGAAAACCCTTGCATTTAGCTTAATAAAGCCAATCAGAGGATGAAACGCGTTGGTCAAATGTTAATTTAGCTTTATTTAAATATTGACATGTTCAGCTTTTTGATGGAATAAGAACACATCAGATTAGAAACAGGGTAACGGTGAATTGAAAAATATCTAGAATATGCTATCACTATTCATATATAGTTCAACATATATATATTATGCAGTTTAACACCCTATTGGCCTATATATATAGTGCCTGATAAAGAAATAGTGAGACATGGGCTGAAGATCTCTTGACGTGTGAAATTAACAGTTTCAACGAGGTGTTGATGTCTATTTACACACTCTATATTTATAACGTCGTCGTCGTCCTCGTCTTCGTCGGCTTTATTCTATATCCAATAATTTACTTTCTGATTTGCTCGTCACTTCTCTTATGATAATGAATTCGATGACTAGATTCGCTGCCAACGTGCTGGTTCAGAACTGGTAGCTACCAGTTGCACCAAGGCCAGCTCTTATCAGCCATGCCTTATCGCGGTTTGACTTTGTAAAACTCGGTTGGAGGCCAATGAAAATCAAAGAAGAAAGTGCCGATGGTGTCATTTTGTTTAAGGTGAAATTCAAATCGTCTGGAAGTAATCGACACACTTGATTTCATGACTTTACACAGCGGCACATATGGAATGAGAAAATGCAAAATCGAGTCATGAAACTGCAACGGACTGTCGGAGATTCTGTTATAATGTCAAGTGGCGCATTCTGTAGTATGTCCTTCATGCGTAGCTCTGTTCATCCGCTGGTTTAACCGTTGAGATTTGTTGTAATCGTTATCCGCTTATTCCACTATTGAGATCGATCGCGCTTAATCTGGTTTCTCGTCTTCGATCTTGCCATCAAGAATCATTGGAAGTTATATATATATATATATGTATATATATATATATATAGTCATCTACAGCCGGGATTTGACATCAGTTAGATATCTTACTTCTAAGCAATCTTCGCTCGCCAGAAAGGAAGGGAAGTTTAACGTTTTTCTCCATACGAAATACGCAGAAAGGGAGAGAATTAAAACGTTTTTCTCTAAACCAAGTACACTTGAATAGAAATGCTTAACAGCAGTAGAAGCCGCTGTTTTTAAAACTCGCTTTTCCACAGAGAGCTCAATCGGATTTCAGGGAGCATATATATATATATATACATATATCTGTATATTTATAGTCATCTACAGACAGACTGATTCGCTGTATCACAGCTCCTCAGTGTGGCTAGACACCCGATTGCTTCAGGCCGGGATCGAAAACTCGACTGATTTGACATCAATCGGATAACTTACCTCTAGGCCATCGACGCATGACAGAAAAGAGGAGAATTTAAACTTTTTTCTTATATATGTGCGTGTGTGGGTGTGTTTGTCTGCATATATATATATATATATAGTTGTATATTTAGGCAGCAATCCTACCTTAATGCATGTTTCATTAAAAACGACAGACAAAATAATACGGTTAAGTTTTTTATTTAGTTTTTCTTGTCTTCTGAGAGCTTTCTTTTCTGGACAACGGGTGTTTAAGAACTGTCGAAATGTTTTATATTTCCGAGCGCTTTCAAATGCACCTGTAGCCATTATCAAGGATGATTCGATTTTCAGCTTAATTGAGTGTGTGCGTTCTGTGTATGTATTAGTGTGTGGTCGGGATGTTTTTAATTTCCGAATACGGTTAGCACATTGTGGTGTGAAAGCTCTTGTCAGAACACAAGAAAAATTGAATAAAAAGCTTAACCGTAATACCTTGTCTGTCGTTTTTAATGAAGATGCATATATAGATAGATAGATAGATAGATAGATAGATAGATAGTCCCTCCTCCCCCAATAATAAGTATGATTGAAAGAAATTTTAAATAAACCCTCTCTAAACTCGACCATGTCTTTCAAACCAACCCTCATTACCACTTCTGTTAAATTA
>CAHIKZ030005121.1:4505000-4540000 GCA_903632075.3 Acanthosepion pharaonis
TCTGATTCACAGATCATTTCTTACATATCCTGTCTCCAAAAGAAATCAAGTGTAGGGTTAGGATGTACGAATATAAATATATGTATGTGTATGTTTGCGTGTGTGTGTGTCCGAATATATATATATATATATATATATATATATATATATAGTAGGTCACTCGTATTCGGGGATACCCGTCTACTATGACAGCTCAAAAATCCCTATTGCAGACGCTCGCTCAAGCTGTGGTTTATACTGCAACTTTCGTGAACATATATATATATATATATATATATATATATATATATATATATATATATATATATATATATATATAGCCACGATTTCATCAACCATATAGGCGTTAGGCTAAAGTAAAATCTTAAATAAAAGAAAATTAGTTAGATATAAAAGAAAAATAAATAAATAAATAAAAAACAGAAATTTAATCCAATGCTTCCGACTCGCGAGCGAATATATTCTATGATCAGCCATATCCTTCTTTTCTTTTCCCAAATTCTTTCTCTCTTTCTCTACTCTTCCACCCACGAGCCAAGGGCCCGTGAACTTCGAAGTGACCCGACGCGAGAATGACCTGGTTCCAAGATTTCGCAGCTTACCATGAGTGAATTCCAGGCACCATCAGGGTCTCCTGCTGCGATTCACGTGATCGGGACGTACGGAGCATGTGTTGAACTTTTGGCCATCACACAGGCACTGCCTGATTTGCGCCCTATCCTCCTGGGTACCCGGTCAAGGACGAAGGGAACCCACGTGACTATCGTTGGGGACAGCGAAAACCAAAAAAGGATTCTTCAGTTTCCCTCTGACCAGCGGCAGTTGAACGTCGCTGGGCAAAAATCGTCAGACCGCCCACTGAGATGAGGAAGACAGCAAAGTCTGTCGACTAGTGTCGGAAGGACTGCTAGGAAACTGGCCGACCCAACCAAACGCCTGTATGAGATGCTGGGGACCCTCGAACACTCGTGAAAAGAAGAAGAATCCAGGAACATTGTCGGGCGGCCAAGATACTGTTTTATCATCAGAACTCTCGCTTCGGCGAATCAAAACTTTATGTGAACCCGACTGCAAGTTGATTCGTTTGGCTTGATCTGTTTTCATATCTTTATGTATTCGCTCGCGCCTTCTATTCTTTAATGATCTCCCCCCCCTTTGTTAAATGAATGTTTTTTTTTCTTTATTTCGTTATATATATTTATAAATAAATGTTTTATTTTGAAATCCATCGTCTTGTGTCTGTTCTTCGTTGATTCCCTTGTGTCACTTCCATTTCTGAGTGAAGACCGAGAAAAGAAACCACGTTTTCCTTTTTTTTTAGTACCCGTGGTTCATCTATATGCTACAAGTTCGTAACAATATATATATATATATATATATATATATATATATATATATATATGTATATATATTGAGAGAGAGAGAGAGAGATAGAGGGAGTGGGAGGAGGCAGAGAAAGACAAATAATACAAGTAAAATGTTTGTTACTTAACTCATTACCTAATCCCTCCTCTGTAGTGTAATAAGGGGAGTGTAATGTTGCGTGCCGTTGTTCTTCTTGGTCGAGCACTTCTCAATAACATTTCCAGTTGCGCTTTGTGCGATGAAAGCGAAACAACTGAATGATGCGATATATTTTATCTGTCACTGTGATCCCAGGGCAGTCGCCGGGTGTGAAGAAAAGCATAACTCGATTAGCTCTGGCTCCTCGCTCAATAAAATGTCGAATATTTCCTAAGAAAATAGTTAATATCAGAGCCGGCGCGTTTTACCGACGAAACATCCAACTGCGTTTTTTTTTTTTTGATGGGTGGGGGTGCGTTGTGCCATTTTTTCAGTACTGTTTTATGGCCAGCCGTCATTTTTTAATTATTTTTAAAGTGACGTTACATTGTCAGTCATCAACTTATAATATACATTGTGCATCTTCATGGCCTGTGTGGTGTGTACTATGTACCCCCGAAGAGGCTAGAGCCCAAAAAGAGCTAGTTTCAGAAGCGAATATTTTTTCTACCTAAGTTATATCATCAACTGTAATAATCGACAAGGCCGGTGTCTACTACACTTAACCTCTGAACCACGTGGAGGCCCATGCGTACTGAAGAGGGGGGCGCAGAAGTAGTAAATTTAGTAGCATTTATTTTTAAAAATTGTAATTTTATTTCTGAACAGATCTTTTAAATCAATTAAGAGGGGGAATATATCTTGGTAAAATGATTTTTTATTCCGAGATTATCTACTAAGTAGAATCTCTGATTGTCTTTTTACTAATAGTAATACTAACCAGAAGTCAACGGCTAGTAATTAAGATAAAATTTCTAATCCCTATTTTTTCCATTTCAAGAAAGATCAAAATGATCGCTTAAAACATAAAAATGCTTAAAGAATTCAACCGAAAATTTTCCCGAAAGATGAAATACTTTTTTTAAAAGAATTTTCTTTAAGACAGCCAAGTTTGTGTTGTGTTGGAATCTTTGTAAAACTTTTTTTTCAACGGAGATGCGTCAGCGATTAATCTTCATGGAAATGTAAAAATTTGTGATTTAAACATTTTTTTGTAAATTTACTCATGAAAATATTGGTGGTTATTACAAAACAATAACATTTTCTAAGATTTAAAAAAAAAAAAAAAAAAGTAAAACAGCCTTATTATACAAAAGTAAATTAATGAATATTTACTGAAATTTTGATTTAAATTGGATAATTCTCTGATTTTTTCAATTTTAAAAAACTCTGCCCTGGTTTGTGGTCCGCGTGTTAGGAAACTTTCAAGTTGACGTGTAGTAGAGAGGTGGTGTCGCATTAATGTTTCTGGGGGAGCGAGGCCCTAGCACCGACCCAGGTTAATATTATTACTACTGTTATCATTTCAGTGGCTAAAAAAGAGATTCACGTCGAACGAATCTTTCTCCTGATTATGATCAACCTAGATTTTATTTGCTAAAAAGAACGGCTACGAAAAATCAGGATGAGATATACACTCCTTGTCAAAATCTTAAGACGGAATACAAAAGGGTTAAAAAATATATAAAATATATTTACTTTAATGGAAATATATTTGAGAAACATTTGCATTTAATTAGAAAATGTTTGTTTAAATTAATCAATTAAAAGCTTAAAATTGTCACTTGTTTGTTAATAAACTACATTTTCTAATTAAATGTAAATGCTTCACAAATATATTTCCATTAAGGTTTCTGTATTTTATATTTTTTAATCCTTTTGCATCAGGTCTTAAGATTTTGACCCTGAGTGTATATAACGAAAAATTTGGTTCCAGAAATTCTGTATAACAGTAAAAATTTCACAGTCTTGGAATGTATAAGCACTGGTGAGGTGAATGTCTTCGACGGTATCAAGATTACTGAAGATTACAGTAAAATATGGAAAGAAGAACAAGTTTTCGTTGAAACGCTTCGAAGAAAATATAGTAGTATAGCATAAAATTCGTCGGAAACATTTCCTTATAAAATAAATGGAATTTCTGAATTCGTAGCAATTCTGATTGACCTTTCATTTCTGTTGATTTATATCCAATTTTAGATTTTTTTAAAGGTAGTTAATCTAACAGCAGATGAACAAGTCGTTCAAGAAGGCAAGGTTGAAAGAGTGCGAACTGTCAGATTTAGCAAATGTTCCCTTGACACTTGGGGAAAATCTACTGACAATCCACGCTTTCAAGATTTAAGAGAACACCCAGCTATAAAAATAAATATGAAAATATTACAAATTGATTCTGAAAAGAAAACTTTCAAATCATTCACTGAAGGGGAATTGTTTAAAAATATTATTTGTTAAATATTTTCTGTGTATAGAGACTTGGGTAAGTCTGGTTGAGAATGACATTCAGTTGGTAAAGAATTGCATATTCAATATTATTATTATTATTATTATTATTATTATTATAGATAGATAGATAGATAGATAGATTAGGCATTTCAGTTTCTCTTACACGCCCTCTTTCTGAAAAGTTCATATTCGTGCTTATATATTTCGGCTCAACTTATTTGACTCAACGAAGCAAAGGTTAACGTATTAATACTTGCATTTTCAGGCTATGCTTTTATCGTAGCTACCAAATCTTTTTCTACGAATCTGTCCAAAAATAATATTCAGCCTTGTATTTTATATCATATCAGGGGAAGTATTACTAAATACAACTTGTCTACGAGAAACATTCATAGTTTTCACTATATATATATATATACATATATATATATATATATATATATATATATATATATATATATGTGTGTGTGTGTGTGTGTGTGTGTTTGTGTGTGAGCGTGTGTAGGTTGTGTGTGTGTGCGTGTGTGTGTATGACAGAGTGGAAAATGTTTTTTAACGCGTTTCATTCGTTACTACTTGATCAGACTGGCTTCGTTGGCAATGTTGTAACTGCACATAGCCATGAACGAGAGACGCTGGTAGTTTCAAAATTTATAAAGAATATTTTTCAATGTAGCCAGGTTAATTTAGATTCATTTTGTTTGTGTTTCCATCACTTTGGTTATTAAATATCCCACATTGTTACAACAGAAGATCGGCCAAGAATGGTGAACGTTGTAAGAACCTGGACGCAAATTTACCGTTGATGAACTAGCGATTAAAGCACTTTCTAGACATTTTCATCTCAGTGAATTATTTCCTCTTTTGTGACCTAATAAATTTCTATACCCACCATAAGAACAAAAGAAAATCTGGGATTATTATTGGATTCTACTCAGAATATGAAGCCCTTAATATTTAAACATGTATAGGCAAAACAGTATCAACAAATCCAGTCCAATGAAGTCGTAACGGAGGAAACAAAAACTTTTACTATTTTCTCTTTCAAAATTGATCTTGATATATAATATGTGTATATTGCTATCCATATATATATATATATATATATATATATATATATATATACTTCCTAGAATTTTTAGAATCTCCACTTCCATTTAGAATCTCCACCCCCATTTCAACGTATTCTCCCAAGCTATGCGATATATTTCCGATGTATTAACGATGCCCTACAGGATAGAACATTACCAGAATTTGTTGATAGATCAGTCTATAGATGAAAAAGCAATTAAGAAATAACTCACTGGTAAATATTGCGTAATAATTCTAAGAAATTCCTAAGAATCTTCATCTATTATAAAAAGTTTAAAACATATAATTAATACAAAAAACATCTCAAAATTCCCCTCCTGTTTTAAAATAATATTGTCTTATGCTCCCTGGGAGATTGCATCTCCCACATGAATAATTGGAAAACAGCATTAAATACTTACATCGGGCATACATGCAGCACACTCTCTCGTTGACTAACCTGTCACCTGTCTTGAAATGAGTGCAATCCGTTCCCATATCAAACATATTCAACAAAATAGATCTAACACTTTACCTTGAGTAACTCTTGGGCCTTTCATTTGGTGAACATTATGAAAATGTTCTGGTGCGGTTTAGATCCGTGTAACCCTTTTAAACATCACGTGACTTGGGATTATTTGAATATCAGCTTTATAAAAGGACATCTGACAACACCCATTTCTTGAAAATGAGCAAAGCGGTCGAAAATATTTGGACAAAAATATAATTACATTAATTTTTTTCTCTTCTAATCGACAAAGAAGTTATGATTCAACATGTTTTAATCTCATCGCCTTAAATTGTTATCGCTTATTAATGCTAAATGCGTCAATTACTTTCCTTATTTCAAATTTAAACAAACAAGGAAAAACATAGTTTAGTGTTTTCTGTCTGCATTTTCGTTTTAAAATCTCTGTACAGAGAAATCGATATAAATAGAGATCAATAAGAGTAATTGATACCTACATTTCAATCAGAGACACTCAAGCTGCAATTGATTAACTATGCCATACTTATTAATAAAATTTGAGGTATTAATCGACGGTGTAATCGCAAATTATTTTGAATTCATTTCCACGTCAGTATTATCAAATAAATCTACACCTTCGCTTAAAAATAATACAAACACCTTCGGGAAAAGGCGAGTTATTTATTGGGAATCAATAAGCACAGACAAATTATATTCCTGGGATATGAAAATTACCAAAAGAGCTTTCATTAGGCATAGCGCTGTTGTAATTGTTAAATTCTTCTTTGTTAGCAATCGAATAAAAACTGATACAATCTTTTCACAGAGATCTGTGTAAATCTTTATTACTTAACACACACTGTTCGGCCTATTGTGTACCAGAAACATACACAAATATAAATGTATATTTTTCACAGCTCTTTCCTTCACGACCTGAGCAAACATTGCACCACAGAACTTCATCGTACGAACGCCAAATTTCCACTTATAAAAAATAATTTTTTCATGTATTTCATATATCATACGTGTTCCTTTTTTGAGAGACCAAATTACAATAAACTAACCTCTTTCCGTCTATCTTTTTATCCCATTTTCTAGTTAAATAAGCAAAAAATCTAAAAGAGAATGATAAAAGTATCGTTAGTAACGCTATACTCATTGCGTGAACGCGTACAGCCATAAACAACCGAACGAGAAACAGCCAAACATCTTATAAACGTAGACAATAGAAAAAGATGCATATTTGCTATGTTTGTATTTTATAATACAATATTAATATGTGAATATTACATGCATTATTATTGGATGCAGTTAAGTAAAACATCAGTTTTATCAAAATCTTGGTTATTTTAAATACAGCTGTACTTTTTGACTATAGTAAATGGATATATATTTTGGTCAACGGCGTAGACAGGGCCAGTAGTTCCTCTGCTAATTTTATATCTTGTGTATGATGCGACCCCCTTAAAATTAGCTTCAAAATTTGGTCTTCAAAAGTCACATGATACGCGAGTATATAAGGTAAAAACAAACCCATCTCTAAGAAGATTCTTTGAAAATTACTTAAATTCTGTCTAGATTATAAAAAATGGATTGCATATACAGTAACCATGAAATGGGGGATGAGCTTAATACTAGAGAACAATACAAAACTAATCCCTCATTTTCTATCACCCTTTCATTTGATTACCCATAAGGTTATTATGGAATTTCATTCATGAATCTATTCTGGTCAAGAAATGGGAGATGAGTCTAACACTAAATAACAATACAAAACTGATCCCCCACTTTTGACCATCCCTTCCTTTGATTATCCATTGGGATTTCTTTTAATTACAAGAAATCTCGGTTATTTTAAATACAGCTGTACTTTTTGACTACAGTAGATTATAGTTTGGTCAACGGCGTAGCCAGGGCCAGCAGTACTTGCGCTAATTTTATATCTCAAGTATGACACGACCCTCTTAAAATTAGCTTCAAAATTATATCTTCAAATGTCGCATGATACGCAAGTATAAAGGGTACATTCAATTTCAAATCGATCCCTGATGTTATCTGCATTTTTTCTACTTGTACAATTGTTCACTTTCAGGCTATTCCTACGTCATTGATAACTGTGAACTATTTTGACCATTTTGCCCAATTTGACATAATACACATTCATCGATGACGTAAGCACAATTTAAAAGTTTCTATTTGTAAATAAAATCAAAATACATTTATAGCTTTAAAGATTTAGAACATAATTTGTAACTGTATGTATATTATAATAATGAACTCATTTCTAAAATCATAAAAAATAATTTTTTGATTACGATAAATATTGTGGGTAATGATATTTTAATTGTTAGGGTGAACTTACCTCTATGGTACCAAGACTTTATGAATTTAAGCGCAGTACTAGACTGGCGGTTACATCTCATCCTTACACAGCTGAAATTGCTAGATATAACCGTAAGTTCTATGCTAACAGTTCCTTCTTTCACATTTCTCGCTTCGAGTGTCTTGCTTAGCAATGAACTTTGATCTTCAAAAAATTAATTGCAATGTCAATCTATCTATATTATTCGGACTGTTGTCCTCATTTTTGTTGCCATATTTATCACAACGTTTCGACCGTTGTACGCCCCGGCTTTCTTCAGGTGATTGTGTTGTCAATTGTTATTTTCTGCATTCTTAATAACTGTTCTTTTATTGTTCCCTGTCTTTTTTGTTTCTCTCATATTCTCTCACACTTAGTATCCACCTTGCGTCATAATGGCCGCATTGCATTGTTTGTGTGAACTGATTATAGAAGGTTTTTTTTTTTAAATAAGGAATCCGAATTACCAGAATCCCAGTACATGTATTTCCTCATTATAACATTCAAAACATATTCTTCAGCTAAATACACTTAACTGTGATTAAAAGATTATCTTCTATAATCGTCATGATTAACATAAAGAACGATCCTATGTCAACGCGTGGTCGTAGAGTCACGAAGCGCTGAACATCTGATCATTTCGCTGGACATATGTGGGTTGAAAGCCTAAGAGATATTCATTCATACATAGCGTGTCTTGGGCAAGTGAACATGGCGAAAATTACAATCGATGACCTCCAAACTGATGGTTCACCTTGATCTCTTAATTCCATCGTGGGTAAAATCCACCCTGGTCGCTATCTTCCGTCTGAAAATCTAGCTGAAAAGTGACCGGTCTCATCACCGAGCTGACTTCGGACATATTTATTGAAGTTTGTGGGAGACGGCAATTGATACGATAGGAATATTGTTCAAGATCTTGATATATCCTTTTTGGTGTCTATCCTAAGTCGAAAAGCCTGGTCGGGGAACCGGTTCCGGCACCGATGACCCGTCGGTACTATGGGTTTACATGCTACATTAAACACTTACATAATAAACTGATATAACTAGTGATAGATACGTATGTGAAATATTCTTAAATACATTGCTTAAAAGACACACACACACACACACACACACACACACACACACACACACACACATATATATATATATATATATATATATATATATATATATATATATATATATATGAAAATTTTATCAGTGTTAACCTGTAGGAAAAGACAATATTTATAAAAGTAAAAGACAATAAGAAAACTGTCCTATTTGCCGAGGCGTTTCGTCCAATGTGAACTTTTGAAAGCAAAAACGAAATGAATTTATAAAAAACAAAGTAACTATGTACAACAAACAAAACGTCCTTAGCAACTGGAAGAATTTAGAAAAACGCTATTATATTCATATTGTCAACTAAATATTATGTCAAGTACTATCACGTGTGGAAATATTGTTTTTATTGTTGTGCTGACTGATTTAACCATTTTTTTTTATTTCTTGGTACAGTTGTGTACGTTGGTTTGGGAGAGTAGTAATTCTGGTAGAAAAAGGTGATATTGGGAAAAAAAACCTGGACGTATATTAATATTTGGATAATATTCAATGGCGGCACTCTCGAGGAATTTACTTCTGAGTCAGTAATTTTCTTTTATGTGATGAGTTTAGCATTTTTAAAATCAAAATTGTGGTTGAATTTATTTCTGTGTATTACTAGTGCATTAAATAAGTTGTCTTTTCTGAGGTCTCTTTTGTTCTCATACATGCGGGTATTTTTTTTTTAATTCCTGCTTCTTTCTCTAATATATTAGGAGGAACAGTTTTTGCAGTTTATTATATAAATGATTGCTTCAGAAATATTATTGCTCAACAACTGGAACGCAGGTAAATAGACTAGAAATATCGTAGGAACAATCTTGCTGAGACAATCAATATATGTGCTGATGCCCTAAATCGTAGTCAGTTGTCTCCTTTTATTGCTGAGGACGTTTTCGCCGAACTGGTGAAATATGTCTGTTGAATTTAGTTTCGCTGGCGTCATATATAAACAAATTGATGCTTTCTCGATGGGTTCTCCCTTGGGACCCATTTTAACAAACATCATTGTTGGATTCCATGAAGAGAGTGTGTTATCGAAACCTAATAAACCTGACGTTTTCTTCTGTTATGTTGATGGCACTTTTTGTCTCTTTGATAAAGAGATTGAAGCGGACCATTTTCTTTCATCCCTTAATAGTATGCATCCAGCTTTAAAATTTACACAAGAAAAGTAAATTAATTTTTCTCTTCCCTTTCTTGATGTTTTGGCTAGCAGATCTTCGTTGGGTTTGATGATTGAATGATGAACTTAGGTTTATTACTACTACTTTCTGCAACAATGCCTATCCGTTGGGCATTGTTCAATCATTAATTAAGAATAACATTGCTGAATTCAATAAAGTTAAACCGGCTATAGTTCAAAGATGTCCTGTGTACCTGCGCCTTCCTTGGCTAGGTAATATTACTGATAGATATGCTAAGTGGGTTTCCTTAGCGTTTCGACATTGTTAATTTGCTGCTAACATTCGTGTAGAATATTCTGTCAAGCCTGTCCTTCTATACATACAGAAAGACTTTCTTCCTCTACATAATATTTCTTTAATGTGTTTATTTAAATGTAGTTGTGGTTCACGTTGCATAGGGAGAAAGACTCAAAGGCTGGAGGTCAGAATAAAGCAACACGTTCCAACAAAAATAAGCAATCTTAAGTACACTCCTTCAGATATTCTGAGCAATACATACTGGTCTTCCATAGCAAAACACCTAATAATCAGACATAATTGTGCTACTAATTTCAGCATGGATTCATTTACTATTCTTAGTAAAATACCACACGAATTACCATATAAAAAGATTTGGAGGCCTTTTATAGTTTATCTTTGAAGCCCCCCACTCTGTGGAAACGGAAGGATTTCGTACTGAGCCTCCAACTAATTTCCATCTAAGGAATATTTTTCCACCAATACATATTGTCCGTCTCTTTTTAGTGATAATTCTATTATTTTTTTAACGTCGATTTGGCTCCGTTGAGAGATGTTCGAAACCGGTTAGATAGACCGTTTTTTAGGTTTACTTTTTATCTATTATCATGAGGATTTATTTTCATTTACATCAGAAATTTTGTCTTTTCATGACGGTCATAAAATTTTGTACCTCATATATATATATATATATATATATATAATAAATAAAAAGAAAGAACAGTAAGATATAAAATCGGTGTTCTTATAGATATTTTATTTTTTCAAAATAGTTCTCAATGTAAATTTACAGAGCATTAATATTATAAATTAATTGATTTAAAATATGTTTTTTTCGCTACACAGTTCCAACCATGTTTCAAAAATAGAAGCTAAAAACACCGAATTTAATTTTGCAATTAGTTAAAAAAGCATTAGTTCAAATTTCATCTTGAAGATATCTTGGAGTAATGCTTTTAATTTAATTGCAAAATTAAATTCGGGGTTTTTAGCTTCTATTTCTGAAAGATGGATGGAACTGTAGCGAAAAAAACCATATATTTTAAAAAAATTTATTTTAAATATATATATATATATATATATATATATATATATATATATATATATATATATATATATATATATATATATATTTCGGCCAAAACATCGTCGGAAAGAAAACATTGGCGTAATTTATTACGAAAACAAGAAGAATTCACAGATTAAATTTAAAAAAAAAAAGAGGCGAAAAGGGAAAATTATGGAACACGATTTACGAATAAAAAATAAATAGATCGAAGTGATTATAAGATGAAAAAAATAGTATTGTAAAAATTGAAGCAATAAATCAAATGCTCTTTCTATTTGTATACAGCCGGTTGATGTAAATTAATGTGGACCGCTTGAAGAAGACGTAAATGATGATGAGAAAGATGTGAAAGAATTATTCATACATTTATTCACACAGTCTAGGTTTCCAATCAAGTACTGGAAAACTGACAGAACACACACACACACACACACACACACACACACATATATATATATATATATATATATATATATATATATATATATATATATATATATATATATACCCTATGCTGAATATTATATTTCAATAAAATTAAAATTGTGAATCAATGAATCACTGCGATTTTCGTATCAGATTAAATAAAATGTTTCTGATTTCCGTTTTTTTATGCTAATACTTCCTTTCACTTCGATCTACACACAAAAAAAACTTTTGAACAAGATTAGAGATTTATTCCCTGTTTAGAACTGGATTCCCGCTTCGTTCTAAAATTCTACTTCCACTGTAGAGTCTTAACATCCCTGCCTAAACTCTAAAGTTTACTATTTATTTATTTTTTTCACTCTCAATAGGAGTAAGTAATTTTAC
Source organism: Acanthosepion pharaonis (assembly GCA_903632075.3). Classification (NCBI taxonomy): domain Eukaryota; kingdom Metazoa; phylum Mollusca; class Cephalopoda; order Sepiida; family Sepiidae; genus Acanthosepion; species Acanthosepion pharaonis. Next base: position 4,517,093 of record CAHIKZ030005121.1, read on the forward strand.
TTATATCGCCCGGGTCACATTCCTGTCTTTTTTTTTTTTTTTTTTTTTTTAAATAGAATTGAATTTTTATCCCCTTTTCCTCTTTAGGATTGGGTTTTGATTCGCATCTAAATTCTACTTCGAACGTCTCCATCTAAATTATTCATTCATTTTCTTTTCGCTTCCAATAGTAGATAGGTTATTTGAATCGCAGCAGATACTGATCACTTGTTTCGCGTTTCGGATTGGTTTTCCAATTTCTTCTAAAATCCTTTCTGTCTCTTTCCCTTGCGTCTTAGTGGCGTTACCGCCTTTCTTGGGGTGAATCGATTAAAGAGAAAAGGCAAAAACTGAATGAATCATTTTCAGATTACGGTCATTTAGGACCAGGAATGCCATAACCAATTTCGGTCGTAGACACAACCTACCGTAGCTGTAGTAGCAATGAATATGTCTAGTGGAATATAATCTATTTTTTTCAATAAAGAGTTGTTTTTGTTTGTTTGTTTTTTTTTTATTTTTATTTTTTTTTAGTCTGATGAATACCCAAGTCCTGATATTTAACCCGTGACTGGAAATAGAGAAAAGATGGATTTATGACTCCCACCCCACCCAAGTGGGATTCATACGAAAGTGGCAATATCAGATCAAACCAGAATTTGAACTCGTCTTAAAGGTTCCATTTTGTCCCATTGATGCGCTGTCTGAAACTCCATAGTAACAACAAATAAATACAAAAAGCTTACATTCCGCGTTTGGTGAGCTAAAATGAAACAGACAATATCACTCAAAGGAACAAATGTAAACATGCTATTTTAGTGATGATATGTACGCCACTTTTCATATTGGCCGGATCCTGTTCAAAGAAAATGCAAAGAATTTCAACCTCGGACGCAGTTCTTTTTCATCTATTTTCTTTATAAATTATCGACTTAAGTCGTCCTTCTTTGGTGATTAACATCTGAAGTGTAGACTTTGAATGCAAACGCTAAACCTCCCATGGTAGACGACATGTCCATGACAACGATGCATATATTTGAACTGACGGAACGCAAATATCTAGAGGATATTGCAATTCTACAATAGCAAAGCAAATCAATTTGCAAAATAAAATATATAAAATTTTGAGATAAATTTTTCATTATGCCATTATGCATCAATCGTTGGCTTGATTTTTACCTGTCTAAGAGACAGCGAAAAATTCTCGTAGAAATGTTGCTACAGAAAAAGATCGCTTATACATATTCCCATTTAACTAAACCTATCTGGGTAGCTAAGTTAATTTTACAGCATGGATTACCAAGATGTTTATCAAAGAATCTAATGATACAAGAGAAAAAGAGACCCATTCCCTCCCAAAAGTATAATCGGGACGTTCAGATGAATTTCATTTTTCGTTTATAATTCACTTGTTGGTGGCAGAAGCAGCATTTGAATTATTCAATGGTAATTGGCTTGGTCTTTGCTTTGTATACCATTCTAATGGAATTTAGTCAAACTACATTCATATGTAGCAGAAAAGTCGTTTATTATAGAAAATGTTTGATACTAATTATTATTTAATGGTTCGTTAATGATTTCCTATTTCCCCGGGAAAGGTTATCTAAATATGCCAAAAGATAGATAGATAGATAGATAGATAGATACGAACAGACGGAGATAGATATGAACGACTGAGATAGATAGATAGATAGATAGATAGATAGATAGATAGATAGATAACAGGCTGAGATTAAAATGTTACTATGGATCGTATGTGTCAAAAACAGATAGTTGAAAGCAATTAGAAAACCACAATACGAGTAACACATTATATTTCTTTTACAAACATAAATGTAGACGTATTTAAAACAAATTAATGAAAATTCAAAATGCTCATACCATGGAACTGCTTTGATCTGATTGTTCATACTTCGGAAAATTATTTGACACCCCGAAGTTTACGTTGATATATGCTCACACGTTCCTTCGCGGTAATCTTGAATTTGTTGGATGTTGCATATGCAAGGAATAATAATAGAAAGATCAGTGAATTGTGAAATTGTCTTTTAGATCATGTTTATTTTTGCTGCTATTTGCTTCTGTTAATTTTGTATTCGCGGATATGGAAGATTGATATTGGAATCATTTTCAGCTTAAATGGCCAAATTATGTGGATTATTGTGACGCTTTTTTGTCTTTTTTGTTTAATGAAGTGGTAAATAGATGTACATGCCATATTCGTTTTTTGCATAAGAATCATATTGCCAATTGAATCAAGCCAGTTGCTTCCTCCTTTGCCAATCTAATAAACATTAGAAGTGCCAATTAGTTAGGGCTAATTGAAGAATAACGCCTTGTATTTCAAAGTGATTTTTATCTTGAAACTATATTTAACTGAGATAGATAGATAGATAGGTAGATAAGAGGCTGAGATAGATAGATAGCGAACAGGCTGAGATAGATAGATAGATAGATAGATAGATAGATAGATAGATAGATAGATAGATAACAGGCTGATAGATAGTGAACAGACTGCGAGAGATAGCTAGCTAGATAGATAGCGAACAGGCTGAGATAGATAGATAGATAGATAGATAGATAGATAGATAGATAACAGGCTGAGATAGATAGATAGATAGATAGATAGATAGATAGATAGATAGACAGATAGACAGATAGATAGATAGATAGATAGATAGATAGATAACAGGCTGAGATAGATAATGAACAGACTCCGATAGATAGATAGATAGATAGATAGATAGATAGATAGATAGATAACAGGCTGAGATAGATGAACAGGCTGAGATAGAGATAGATAGATAGACAGATAGGATAGATAGATAGATGGATGAGATAGATAGATAGATAGATAGATAGATAGATAGATAGATAGATAGATGAATGAGATAGATAGATAGATAGATAGATAGATAGATAACAGGCTGAGATAGATAGATAGATAGATAGATAGGATGAGATAGATAGATAGATAGATAGATAGATAGAGGATAGATAACAGGCTGAGATAAATAATAAACAGACTGCGAGAGATAGATAGATAGATAGATAGATAGATAGGCTGAGATAGATAATGAATAGATGCGATAGATAGATAGATAGATAGATAGATAGATAGATAACAGGCAGAGATGAGATAAATAATAAACAGACTGCGAGAGATAAGATAGACCTGAGAGATAGATAGATAGATAGATAGATAGATAGATAGATAACAGGCTGAGATAGATAATGAACAGACTGAGATAGATAGATAGATAGATAGATAGATAGATAGATAACAGGCTGAGATAGATAATAGATAGATAGATAGATAGATAGATAGATAGATAACATGAGATAGATAATAAACAGAGATAGATAGGATAGATAGATAGATAGATAGATAACAGACTGAGATAGATAGAGATAGATAGATAGATAGATAGATGAGATAGATAACAGGCTGAGAGAGATAGATAGATAGATAGAACAGGCTGAGATAGATAGATAGATAGATAGATAGATAGATAGATAGATAGATAGATAGAGAATAGCTAGAGATAGAGATGAGATAGATAGATAGATAGATAGATAGATAGATAGATAGATAGATAGAGAACAGGCTGAGATAGATAGATAGATAGATAGATAGATAGATAGATAGATAGATAGATATGGGTAGCCTGAATGATGTATAAAGATAAATGCTTTCAGTGAATGGAATGTTCCGTTCAGAGAGGTGATACACCCCCGCACCCCAACTGCATCATGTATTCATCGGATCAAAGACAGAAATGTGTAACGCCCACACTCCGTGTACATGCATCAATTCAGAAAGAAAATGTATTGAATAAAATGTCAATTGTCAGATTTCGTCTACGACTTTTAAAATATTATCTTTTTTTTTTAAATATATTTCAAGATATCACCAGAAAATCTCACTTGACAGAGGACATTATCGAATGTATTGATTTGTTGTGGGGTCAGCGACAATCATTGCTGGCGAAATATTCGTGTAGTTGTAGAGGATTACGTATGATTTTTACAATACAAAACTGAAGTTATAATTCTCTTTAAACTACGCAGGAACTTTTCCAATTCAACATATAAGTTTGTTTCCCCTCAAATCTTGAAGACATCTACTTAGTCGTTAATTTAAACGTCAAATAATTTGCCATTCTATTTATTTGGTTCTTTAATATCTACATGATATCTTTTTTTTTTCTTTTTTTTTTTAAGCGTTTCTCCCCAAGCAAGGCGGGAAGCCACTAGGATGCAAGGGATTACAAAAAATTTGGATCAAGATCAGATAGGAGTGATAGAGGAAAGGGTGAGGAGAAGAGTAGTGGATAGATCAAGGCAACTGGAGATGTCGATTAACATTACATTTGAATAGCTGGAGATTATAGCTCTCAGGGAAACTGGAATTGGGAAGGGAGTTCCACAGGCAAGAGGTGCGAGACATGAAGCTATTGGAGTAGAAGAGACGGCTACATTTAGGAGTTACGACAGTGAAGGGGTGCCAGCCTCGTCAGGCGCTTGAACTCATGAAGTCTGGGAACCAGCGAATGCAGCTCCTCGGAGCAATTGCCATGAAAGTATTTGTAAAACAGACAGAGAGAGGTGACGGCGTGTCTGTGAGAGAGCGACTGTAGACGAGATGCCAGATCAGGGCCAATTATATTGCATATCCGCCTCTGGATCCTATCAAGAACCCCGAGGCAAACAGAAGGGGCTCCAGACCATATATGGCAGCAATATTCCATGCAAAGGCGAATTGTTTATTTGTAGATCTGGAGGATCGATTCCGGGGAGAAAAATTTCCTGGCGCGGCACAGGGAGCCAACTTTCCTTGCGGTGGACGAAGCAATTGGCTCAATGTATTTATTCCATCTCAGGTCAGCCGTCAACGTGAGACCGAGCAGTCGCAGAGAGGTGCTCTCGAGAAGTTGAGCGTCAGACATTCTAATGGAGGGCAGGGAAGGATATGTGTGGTGATTAATAGAGAGCAGTTTTGTTTTTGAGACATTAAAGTTGACCAGCCAATTACTGCCCCAGTTCACAACAGATTGGAGGTCCTTTTCGAGACGCACGGCCAGGTTATTTTTGTCAGTGACACTAGATTTGTTTTTGAGGCAGGAATAAATTGTGGTGTCATCCGCGTAGATGCCAACTTGGGGCCTAGGATGGAGCCTTGAGGAACACCTGCTTTTTGGGGGATATATATATATATATATATATATATATATATATATATATATATATATATATATATATATATATATATATATGTGTGTGTGTGTGTGTGTGTGTGTGTGTGTGTGTGTGTGTGTGTGCATTTAAGCAACAAATTCTCTTTTAAGCATGCCTGATTGAATAAATTACAGACATTATATCTGCTAATTTTTAATAAAATCCGTTCATACTCACGAATAACCTTCCTTCCGTGTATTGATGTTAAAGGATGAGAGAAATGTGCTATAGCTGTTTAAATTTCTTTTATTTTCATTTCCCAAGTACTTTCGATCTTTATTAATGCAAGTAAAGATAAAAGACAGGTACTTTTAATTTCGAAATTATATTCACGAATTTCCTCCATATTCTATCTTATTCCAAGCAATGGCACAATACCATCTTTACTTACGGCCATATCATGATCAAACAACGGTTCTCGTACGATCACCGAAGTTAAGCAACGTCAAACCTGATTAATACCTAGATAGGTGATCGACTGGGAAAGGTATGGATTGACCTATTCTACCCACAGCAATGGATTAATTAATAAAACATGTATCGCTATATCATTATTTTCTCACCAAAAATTATTATTATCTAAAATATTTTCTGGCAATATATATTTCAAAAGTTTATAAAGAAAACTTTTATTATAAAAACAAATCAATCATACCAAAAATGAATAAAAAAAAAATCATCATCCCAGATCTCCTTTCATTTCTCATTAAAAATCTGTCTTACGTGCCTTACGCGATTTTCCTGATAAAAAAAAAATGAAATTCTAATATCAAAATACTGGATATCTGTAGATTTTGGAATGTGTTTCATATAGATGTTCAGTCCGGTTTCAAAATCATGATCGTATTCATACAAAGAAATTAACTCATGGATAGAATATTATTATTATTATTATTATTATTATTAATTTTTATTTTTCTGAAGTCAATCTGGTTGAAAAGATTATTTTTCATTTCATTACCGAATGAAAAATTTCGTTAGAAGCACCTGCAGTTTCATTAGTATGCCAACGAGGACCAATAGAGGAAAATGCACGCTTTAGAATGAATTGAGACCCTTGATTAGTGCTTGGATTCTGCTGAAAGAATATTCGATATCGCAAACGAATCTCGTTACGAAATATAATAAAATTAGGTACGTGACATTTTGTGGGTAAGGTTCTTGAAAGAGAATAATGTGACAACGCGTTCCGCACGTCCGTCACTGCACAACTGTGATGACATCCAAGGTCGTCTGGATGCGCCTATATACATCTGGCTAGGTATGTTCACATGTTTGTCTCCTTCGCCGTGATCGAATTCAACAAAGAATAACAACAAATTCCTTACTTGACACTGAATGGGAAGTAACGATCAATACAATTTCTGACTTAACTTCGGCTTCGAAAAGTTGAACTGTTATTTTACTTACTTCCGGCCACTAAAAGGACACTGTGACATTCAATGCCCGTAGTCTTATTGACTTCTGACTCATCACTGCTGCCCGGTCCCTTACTCACTCTGACTTCCGGTCATTTCCTCACTCTCTGATCTTCATTGACTATTATTATATAGACACTGGTTGCTATCCCACCACCCCTATCCATCCAATTGTGTTCCGGAAAAGGAGGACACCTAAAAGCTAGATGGGTGGTCTGTTTTCCAAAATACGCTATTTTTTTATGATTAAGTAAAATCACTAACAACATTTTATGTTTGCCAATTCAAAGGCCGATTGGAGACAGAAACACTGAAAAGTCTGGTAATTATTTTTTTTGGTTTTTATTTTTATTTATTTATTTATTTTATTTTGTTTATTTATTCATTTTTGAATGGAAAAGAGAATCTATCAATTTATCCCTTAAAGAAATTGTATTGTTGAAATTACATGGAACATCAAAGAATAAAACAAAAAAAATTGTAAAAATCGACAAAACAATATGTAAAATGTGTTTAGGTTACTTTTATGTGTTTAGGTTACTTAAATGTGTTTAGGTTACTCTCCTAAATGTGTTTAGGTTACTCTCCCAAATGTGTTTAGGTTACTTAAATGTGTTTAGGTTACTTAAATGTGTTTAGGTTACTTAAATGTATTTAGGTTACTCTCCCAAATTCTTTAAATATACTTCCGAATATCATTTAAAAATCGATTTTTTATTTTCGTAATTAATGATAAAATTTCAACTGACATTTATTGATTTAAATATAAGCGACGAATTTGCCAGAAATGTGTTTTTATCGACACAGTAAGTGAAATCGCACGACCGAGTTCAAATTCCCGCCAAATTTGTGGCGTATACTTTCGCAGAAATAACTTTCTGAATTTATTCTCCACCTCAGCCTTCTTCCGGTGAACAGAATCCCAAGAGGATACATTCTCAAACAGTACAACCTTGCCTTGGTTGACAACCAGTATATGAGAAAGAGTATTCTAAATTCAGATATATTCGGTTGGCTAAGTCATGCCGTAAAGATATCGATACTACGGAAACCACAGCCACATTACTGGTGAGGCTGTGGCCATAAACCCCACAAGGGCGTTCAATGGTACGATGGAGGATGTTAATAAAATACAATTCTCAAAGATTTCCTTAATAATAATCTTATCCCGCTTCTAATATGTGACAGTTACGAAATATGATATTTACTGACGGCAATTTATCTTTACAATGATGTTCACCCTGGACAGGCTTCAAGAGCCACTTGGGGTAGAGAGTTACAGAATAAGAGGCAAAATTTATGCTGATATGTGGGGAAGATAACGATTAAATTTAGAATTGAATAGCTGAAGATTCTAATGATCGGGGAAGTATCATCTTGGGAGTTGGTTTCACAATGCAGCGGTTCGAGGGAAGAAGCTGCTCGAGATGAACTTACATCTCACCAGCGGAATACAGGTGGAATGAGGCTGATTCGCTACAATGGTGGTGACATGGCAAATCTTAGCCGTGATTGTTAGAAATGGTGGAAATAAGGAATACAGTTCATCTGAGCACTTACCACGAAAATAGTGATATAGCAGCGAAATGCTTGCGACGTTTAGTCTGGGAGAAAAGGGGTTGTAGGGTGGAAAATAATTTGTCACCCTTAACGACAGGGAGTTGCTTTTGAACTCTAAGACTGGACAACGCATGCTCATATATAGCAACTATGGCCCTTATAAAGGTAAACAGTAGCAGAATGAGACAGGTAGTTACTCGGGCCGTACATGGACGCGACAAATCTTTCCAACATCTTTAGCGATAGATCGTATGTACGAGTTCCACTTGAAGTCTGGATTGAGTATAAGTCTCAAGAGGCTCCCAAGAAACGGAGCCTCCTTGAGGAAACATCTATTCATCGCTAATGGTTCAGGCTCCAAAGAGTTAAATAAAATACGTTTTAAATAAAACACTCATAAGGCATGGATTAACATATCTCTTCTTAGCTATCTCTTATTTATATATATCTTTTTAACTTATCATTTTAATATTCGTCCCATTCTCTGTTTTAGCATCTATCTACACAAGCGTAGAAATAAGAAAAATTAAATATCTTTTAAAATAATAAAGTCCTAAAATTGGCTTTTAAAAACATTAAAATAATAAAAATGTTTTTGAAACCAAAAATCCTAAAAATGATCAAATCCAAAAAATAGCTTTTTAAAAAAATAAAATCCTAAAAATAGATTTAAAAAAAAATAAAAACCTAAAAACTATAAAATACTAGGCAACACACAGTACTAGGAGTTTCAAGAGAAAAACAGTCAGTTTTTATTTTTTATTTTATTTATTTATTTATTTATTTTTTGGAGAAGCTTATTAAACGTTACCGAAATTTAATTAACTACCTGAAACAAATTTTAGATTAATTTAATAATTTAATAGATGTATAGTTTTAGATATTTTCCCACATGAGACACGACATTCGCGGACATCAGCGTGTCGATAAATATTTAATTACATTAACTTAATTTATTATTACTTCACAGTTCACATTACCAGACAAATCCGCGTCTATCACAAAGTGGAGATTTAAAAATATCATCAATAAAAGTAAAGCTGTTGAGAAACTTGATGACGTTGCCTCGATACATCGAACCCTAAGAATTTAAAAATGAAATTTAAAGTGTAGCGTTCCCAGATGTTTCTCATTTTTATGAACTGTGACGATTTGACAAATAAATAAAAGCTACAATTCGAAACGTTATTCACTCTAAATAAAACATCAACAAATTTATTACACACACACACACACACATATATATATATATATATATATATATATATATATATATATATATATATATATATATATTTTATCAGTTTGAGATAAATACAGATAGAGATCAATATAGACTAAAAGAGTATTATAATAATAATAATAAGACGGAAGCTTTAATTACCCATTTCGTTTATAATTTTTATTTCGTGAAAATCGAGATGTCCATCTCATCAGTACGAAAACCTCGCGGCCAGGTTTTAGTTCTGTTGATATTTACATCTCGGTATCCACGAAATAAAAAATAAAAATTGTAAACGAAATGAATAATTAGTTTCTTCTTCTTCTTCTTCTTCTTCTTCTTCTTCTTCTTCTTCTTCCATATATATATATATATAGTACAGGGACGAAACATTCGGACACCATGATGTTTTTTTATTTAACACAGATTTTATAAAAGAATTTTATAATTCATACAATATTTGTTTTCCATGGTATAATGATGCAATATGCAAAAAAAAAAAAATGCTATATTTATGCAATAAAAAAAATTGGAGAGGAAAATGTATTAATACAAAATGGCAATACCTGTTTAATACTTCCTAGCATATCCCTTACTCAATTCAACAGCAATCAATCTCTTTCTGTAACTTATAAGCAATTATTTGCAAGTTTCCCTTGGTATTTTATGCCATTTTATCTTGCATATTCTCTTTAGGTCCAGGATATTTTTCGGACCACGTTTATTGACCTTAACTTTTTCCTAATGGCCACTGATTCTTTATTGGATTCAAGTTTGGAGACTGTGCTAGCCATTGAGTGTTTTGACATTATTTTCAATAAGCGATTTTTTCGTAGGTTTAGCCGTATCTTCAGGGGCATTATCTCATTGCAAAATATATTCATTTGGGAGTCCAAGATTTACTACTGATCCAAACAAATTAGAGTCCAAAACAACTTGGTATAATTTTTTTTTTTTACATTCATTCTACCATCTATTACCTTTAAATTACCCGTACCATAAGCATCTCCGCCCCATGATATTGCCACCAAAAAAAATTCACCTTGGAGATTGTGTTCTTTGGTGCAAAGGGTGTAACGTCTTTTGCCTGCCCATAAAACAATTTCCCAAAATGATCAAGATTTATTCTTATGCTGACGAATAAATTTTAACCGCTGACCCCTGTGTTTCTTCAATAGTAGTAGAGTTTTTTCTTGGAGAACATGATCTTAGTTAACTTCTATGAAGTTCCTTTCTTATTGTTAGCTTCGTAACAATAATAACGTGATGCTTTTAATTCTTCTTGTATTTCTCTTCGAGTAGTCATTGGATTTTCATGAATTTTAGGCTGAATTCTTCTCATTGATTTCTTGCGTTGCTACAACAGATATCGATTTGTTCTCCACAGTTTTCACCTTTTTATATTTAGCAATAACGGAACTAATAGTAGTAAATGGTAGATTCAGGATCTTTGCTATTTTCCTATAGGTTTTTGCCTTCCTTCCCATGTTTGACTATCAGTTATTTTTTTTCGAATTTGATAGTTCATCGTCTTTGCCTATTATGATAATTATTGCGACTGATTTGTGTGCGGAGATAACATAATATAAAAAAAGAATTGCGGAATTTCTAGAATATTCCAGTAATAAGATAATTGGGAGAATATAGCAAAAACTTAGAAAGAATTATGTAAATAAATATAATTTAAGACTTGATATGAAAGATATTGTGTACGAATACATTTTTCGCCTGGAAATTTTATAAATAACAGATAATTTCACTTATGACAAATTTTTATTTTATTTTTTTTATATTGCAGCATTATGCAATGGTGTAGAAATATTATATGGATTTTAATTTTTTTTTTCATAAGTTATAACAATGTTAATTAAAATAATTCATGCTGTAGGAATACGCAATTCACCCCAGTGTATATATATATAGTGTAACCCGGATATAAGATAGTTGTCGGGACCGGAGAAGAAGTCTCTTATATTCGGGTTTCTCTTATATCCGGGTTTGGTCTATTTTATATACATTAACACAGGCTCTAATTTGGGACTAGAGAAAATCTCTCTTAGATCCGGGTTTCTCTTATATCCGGGTCTCTTATATCCGGTTATATATATATATATATATATATATATATATATATATATATATATATATATGTATATATATATATATATGGTGTATCAAAAACTACTTTGGGAGTGGGTTCCTCACACCAAAACAAGGGCAAAATCCATACAATGTCCTCAAATCCCTCGTTTTTGAGTTATTAAGTTTAAAATAAGTACATAGTGTAGTGTTGCCATTTAGACTAGATTATATTTGTCATTCGTGTGCAGTTGTTCCGTCAACATTTAACGTGTGTAGTAGAGAGTTAACTAAGAAATGTTCCGTTTAACATTGGCAGGATATTCATATCGTAAGGTAGGTATGATTTTTACATACGGCCGCGCGAATGGTAATAGACGCGAGGCTGCACGGCAGTATCAGATTGCGTTTCTAGACCGAAGGCAGCCGAGTCACTCACACTTTTGCTACTGTTTATCGTTGGGTGGCTGAGATATGATCCATGGAACCACACTCTACGGATCGAGGAAAACCGAGATCCGCTCATACACCTGGCCACAAAGGACATATTCTACAGGTTGCCAGTGACGATGCAGGTCCCAGCACAGGTCAAGTGACCTTAGACTCGTCAGTCTTGTTTACGGCTGAAGCAACATTTGTAAGCGATTGAATAACAAATTTATGCAAACCAACATTTGTGGTTGGATCAGAATCACCATGGTACAATAGAGGAGAGACACACCAGCATCACTCTATGATTATTGCGTGTGCTTAAATTTTAAATGACTGTGGGTTAGGTACATATGTTCTCCCAGCACGTCATTCGGGAGTTGTCTGTAGGGACTTTGTTTCGAACACACTTCCAGACCAGTATAAGAATGTACCCCTGCCAATATGGAGACGCATGTGGATCATGCATGATGGGACTCCAGCATATTTTAGTCACATTGTTCGCAACGCAATGGTTGACATTTACCATGAAAGATGGATATATACATTTGACTTTTATATGAGGGACCACTTAAAGAATTGATTTATGCAGCAGGTATTAATAATCCAGAGAAGCTTCATCATTGTGTCATGTGGGCCTGCGGACTCCGTCTGGGAGTACTTGAAAGGATTTGCCAGTCAATAATCCAACGGGTGCATACCTAGTAGAAGCAAGTGGAGGACATTTTGGAAATTTTGTATCAGTCGATGTGTTGAGTTACAACGATGGCATTTTCGACATATGGAAATTTGACCTTGTTTAGGTGTGAAGAACCCACCTCGACGTTTGTAAAAGTATTTTTGATACCACATTTTATATACACAAATATATATATATATATATATATATATATATATATATATATATATATATATATATGAGATACTTATATTTCGTTATTTTCCTGAAACTTCATGTATACCCTGAGTTTATTCAAATCGTTAGGCTGTTAAATAAAAACTTAATTCAGGAAACTCAGTTCTGAATTAGGAGACCATCACGTGGCCCATTCTGTGTAGTGTGGACTAAGGGTAGCAGCAGGCCATCATCAGGCAAAGAATGGTTATTTCCACATATTATTTAAAGGAATTAACTTTTTCCTATGTTTTCTTTTCTTTAACCTTTGTCTTTCGTGTTTGCTAGTAGTTCAAATTATTCTTGGACTAGTGGAAAATATTCCTTTGCTTAAGGGGTAATAAAACAATTATGATTGGCCAGAGAAAAGAGAGGAAATGAGGTCTTTGTTCTTATCTTTTTTTGTCCTCTTTATCATTTTAAACCTTTTTCCATTTTATGTATTACATGTATGTTTTTTGCTAGTATACCCTTGAGCAAATTAATTGAAACAAAACGAATAATTCTGTGATTATTTACTTTTTTCGTATTTTTCCAATGAAACATGACCCAGTGCACAGGTTAGTATTTCGTATATCCATTGCACGAAGTCGTTCCTTTCAGACTGACCACAGATTTTCTGTTAGATTTAAATCAGAAAAGTTTTAGGGGCAGTCTATAGTACTTTGATTTGTTCACTGGTGAGGCTGGTTAGTGTGTTCTTGCAACGTTACAATTTTCGTACACTTCCATGGAGTATGTCCATCGCAGACAATGGCCTTAGGACAACCAATCTACAGTCGAGACAATAGTGTCTGGGCGTGATGAAAACCTGATGCAATCATGTATGACGCAATATATTTCAAGACTAAACAAATTTCATCATATACCCCGAAAACAGATTCATATTACTGTATATGACTGGAAATGAACTAATCTGAAGAAAAATCAAAAATCGATTACACCTGTCACTCCAGTGGTTTTAAAACTGACCGTAGCTGAAAGAAAGGAATCTAAAGTGTTTGTTTCAATTGATTTGCAGAAGGGTGTATGTACGTATGTATATATATATATATATCTTAGGTTGAAGGTAACATCTAGAAAATCTACTTCGTTTAGGTTAGTTTTTATATCTATGTCGAATCCGTTTTTTTTAAAAATCTTTACTATTGCTTTTCTAGTTTTGTCTGTGTTTTGTTTGTTACAGTTTCTTAAGATTATGAGACCGTCGTCCCTGTAGAGTCCTGTGTCATTTTTATCTATTATTTTGCTCAGTTCGTGTAGTAAGTAAATGCCTATGATTTCGCATGCCTCTGCATCGTCAAAGCTTCCCATTGTAGTGTCAAATATCCCTGCTTCCTTTATCCATGCTTCTTCATTGTGGAATAATAATGATTTACGGGAGTGCTTAATGATGTTGATTTCGCTTGGTTTTATTATTATTTGTTCCTGAGCTAAGTTGATGGCCTTATCTAACATGAGTTCTGTTATGGATGGGTAAAATTCTTTTATGTCTAATTGTAGGAATTGGCAATTTTGTTTGTTATTTATGTTGTGGAACCAGTCAATAGTTGTTTTCGTATTTTTCCACTGGTTTACTCCTAATTTCTTCCTAAGTTCAGAATTAATTCTTTCTAGTATTGTTTTACTTATTTTACCTAGTTCGCTTTTGGCTGGGTTTATGAGTCTACATGCAGGATTAGTTCTGAAATTTTCTTTATGGTCTTTTAGTGTGATAAAGGCTCGTGCCTTGCTAATACAATTTATTCGGTCATCTAGGTCTAATTTTTGGGCGATTGTTTTAGCTTCCTTATTGATATCGTGTTCTATTGTTTTGGGTGCCTTTTGTATGTTTTGGTTAGTTGTTCTTGAGTAATTTATTGTGTGTAGGAGGGCTTGTATAAATTTAGTATAATAATATATATATAATATTGTATAATATAGTTTGTATAAATTTCTCGTTTTGTCAGCAGCGATAAATACACTTGCTGAATTGTTTATTTTAGTTATATCTGCTTTTAGTTTTTTTTGGAATGCATCTTGTTTTTTATGGAATTTTATGTTTCTAACTAGGTCAGTTAAGTCTTTCTCGAAATCGTCTAATTCTTTTTGTTGTGGGGGGCATTTTTTTGTTTTGAAGCCGTATTTTTCCTTCTTAGGTGTGTTGTTATTGTGAAGGTCCTGGTTTAAAAAGTGGACTTTCCATCTCATTCTTTTTAGGAAACTTTTATTTTTCAATTAATTTTAGTTTATATATAGTAGGGGACAGGATGGGTATGTTTTTAGGGGAGTAGTCGAGGTTAAATTTTTCCATGTCCATACTGTGTTATAAATGTAGCGAAAGTGCTCTACTGTTTATCAGGAGCTGAATATTTACACACGCTCTATCTCTGATATTGAGCACTTTATTCCATAAATATAGCACACCTTAAGACTATATTTTATATATATATATATATATATATATATATATATATATATATATATATATATATATATTCCTTCTCCATACATTTATATTGTTTTATTACAAGTAAATAGCACACACACACACACACACATCATCACACACACGTGTGTGTGTCAGTGTTTGTATTGTATGATGTTTCGGGTTTGTGTGCGTGTTTGCGCGTTTAATTCATCGAGTGTGTTTGTTTTACTACTATGTGTGTTGATATATATATATATATATATATATATATATATATATATATATATATATATATATATATATATATATATATATATACGTACATGTCACAAAGGAATCGTAACACAAAATCTAAAGAAAAATAATGCATTAAAAAAGGTAACATGACAGAAATTAATTAATTTTAAAGAAAACGGAGAATGTCTAGACATACATTAATACCGTAAAGTTTTTGATGGATTCTTGATCGAAAGTGTTGGATTTGCCGAATATAAACCACGCTTTCGTTTGAGTTAAGGAGGTTGTGGCTGTTTGTGTTATAAATGCTATTCCAATGACTTGGACCGATTTTAAATGTGAATTAAGTTTGAGCGTCTAATCATTTTTTTTTCTTTTTCCTTCAGATTTAACAACTTAAGTCTTTGGCAATTTCAACCATGGAAAGATTTACAATCAAACCACGTGTTTAAGTTTCAAGAGTTCAGTTGGGAAAATTGTTCGTAAATTGAAACAAATTGGGTCGGAGGCAGATGCAAAAACACCATTGGTTGATCGTTTACGCCGTTTATTTGAAAACACTGATACTGTGGTCGTGAATGTGACCGAAAATCAAGGTACTTCTATTCTACGGGCTCGGGGAACCCACGATAACCCCGGCCTTGTGCCACATGCAACTCTCGTGGTGAGGGGATAAATATTGTCAAGGCACTTTTATTCGTCATCGTGGGCAGGAATGAAAGCTCTCCACAACAGCGTTACATCGTTTCCAATTTCACTCTCGGTTGGTCGATTTATTGATCCCCAAAATTCGCGAAATGCGCAAAATGCATTTCTCTTTGTATGGCCATTATCAAAATAGGCTTTGATAACTTTAATACTTTTTTTTTTATTGTTAATCTTTCCATGGTTGAAATTGACAAAGACTTAAGTTGTTAAATTTGAAAGCAAAAGAAAAAAATCATTAGATGCTTAAACTTAATTCACATTTAAAATCATCTTTCCTAGCAGCATATCTAGCAATTAATTCAATATAATCTTTTGACCGCATGTTATCAGGAAACTTTAGTCCGAGAATGAGTCACTTTCCTGGAGGATAACTTCATTAGATGTAAGTCAGAATGAGTTCAATCAGACGATTTAAAGGAGAGCAATTTCGTTTTAGAGGATATCAAAATTAACAAGCCATTCCTTGCCCCAGTTAACAACAAATTCTAAATCATTTGTTTTTAGAATAGTTACAGATTTCACCTCATCGAACAGATCTGCCTTACTATTAAGATATCTATTTATTTTTTTTCTATTAGCACCGAAGCCAATCTATCTAAATCTTCCCTGTAAACATACTCCGGCGTATTTAATGAAGAGTTTATATACGGTGTATGGGTTGCCGTACGCCATTTATTCCCCCACTAGAGAAACCATCATTCTTTTCTAAGCTGGTGTTCATTACGAGCAAGTTTAGCTTTCTTGATTTCTTTTATTCCCGTGGGCGAACAACAAAGACAGGTGGCGGTGAAAGAAACAAATATTTTTTCTTTTATTCCCAATCGCGGCAGTTCCTCGTTTTGTGAAGAAAATTATTAAATATTCATTCTCTGCCGATTACTCTTCGTTACTGTTTTTTTTTTTTTATGCCGGCAGATAATAAATATTCGTGTATTAAAAATTGCTTTTTAAATACCTGACTGTAAAGTTCATTTATAACCCATTTTGTATAGGAGATAAGGAAATTGGACATAGAATAAGCTACGCAAGGGATATTTTTTTCAACAACGCAAGTTGCTAAAAAAATCAAACGCTTAACCTAAAAACTCTATTGAAGTTCTTAAACAGCCTCATGGATGGTGAGAACTCATTTCAGATATATCTAACCGGTCAGATGTAAGCAACAGCTTTCTCATCTGTATATTTAAAAATGTTTAAAAATGGCTTCGAAATTAGAAAGAACATTATTTATTTTAATCTCATACGAGGTGTTAAAGAAAATGGAAACTAAAAGAATACTTTTACTTAACATCAGTAAGAGGCATTTATAATTTCTGGGGCACGTAACGAGGAAGGAGGGCTTGGAAAATCAGATACACACAGGAAATATATCCAGAAAAGTCATGACACATGAAAAAAAAAAAAAACAAGCTGCCTTGGTGGACGAAATAAAGGGTTCGGTTCGAAATTACAACGAAGAAGGCCGTAGCGTACAACGGCCGAAACGTTATGAATATAACAATAAAGATGGGGACAACAGTCCGAATAACGTAAATAATGCAAATAGATCGTTGATTAGCTCCAGTAAATGGATTGTAGAACAGAGTTTAGGAGGATTTAAAAAAACACAATACTTATTAAGAACTACAAAGGACAGAAAGCTATGGAGGGTCATGGTCACCTATGTCCAGAATAGACACGGCACATAAAAAAAAAAAGAAATTGGCCTGAAAATTAACAAGCTTCATACAATCAGACCGGTGCTGGGTGAAGTGAGGCGAGTATTAATGGAATAAAGGGTGAGGTAAGGTTATCTCGGCGACTGCACAAAGCCCACACATGCCTAGCTCGTCCATAATTGCTGAAGAAGAGTAGAGCGAGTGGAAGAAACCACATCAAGTGAAGAATTTCATCAACTACAACAGATAGCACATGTCACTCGAAGAGAAAATAATGCCAATCAAGATGTCGACATTACGCTCGACTTCAAGTAAAAGGTTAGAAAGAAACTCCCATCAATATTAAAAAAGCCGATAAGAATGACTGGACTTGATAAATTGTTTTAATAGAGAGATTTTATAATTTTCAATCGAAAGTTTCGCTAACTGCTTGGTCAATGAACAAATGTTTCCGTATTAAGCAACGGATAATGTTAGTATTACCATAATCTATGAATCAATTAACAAATCTAATATCAAGTAAAAGTTTTAAAGAATACGTCATTGAACTAAGCGTTTTAAATGCCCGAGTCTTTCCTTATTACATTATTCAGTTTTCTAAATAATTAAATGAATCCTTGCTCGTTTAGATAATACTCTTCATTTTCATGAACTCGCACCCAATGTCCATTTCCACGCTCCATACTCGCGAGCGGAATGTCTACAAATCCAAAATAAGGCCACGTATTCTATTGTCATCGGTTCTTCAAATCCTCTATTGTTTGTTTCCGACCAACACCTACAAGCTACACAGCTGTAAAGACCTCGATTCTGAATCCAATTCCTTTGCCACACATTTAATGAACATCTCAATAAACCCTACCCTAAAGCTACAGACCCCTGCGGATCCGTTGCAGTATGTGACTCATTAGAAAATCCTGCACGCGCTGTTATTTAAAGTAGCTAGTAATCTAGTCATTATATAGAAGACGGATAAACAGTTACTCTTAGTGCGGTCTGCTATAGCTTAATAGTCTGGATGATCGTTATTTCTTAAAGGATAATCGCCTCCCCATTAATATTACAAAATTAAAACTAATCCAAAATAAATTAAATAATTTAATCTTTAGGAGATCCAGATTGCTGGTGCCGTCAAAAGATAAAAAAAAATATAAGGACAATATTTAAGTAATTTTTGATTTACCTTTTAGCGTTTAGGCTATGTGACGAATTTGAATGAATGCTTGTTTTTCTTATGCTAGAACAAAGAGAAATGTATATATTGAATTAAAAAATTGAGAAAAACAAATAATGTGGAGAGCTATGAACGCACATATCTATAAAAGATAATACAAATATTTTAAATTGGTACCTCTTTTCTTTTTATGTGCAATGCTTTCAAAACTTTGAACTAGGTTGTAATGAAACTATTTTTACATGTGCATCCATTTCAACATAACTGACGTTAAAAGTGTATGCATCTGCATGTAGTGTTATTTTACTTTTGCATTGTATAGAGTGAGAATTAAAAAGAGAAGGTAATTACATAGAGATACGATGAGCCGAAAATAAACACTCGTGTATAAGTCGACCACCTGTTTAGTGCAATTCCTGAAATATTTGCATTTTTTGCTTATGTATATTGTAAACCGTCATCAAAATTGCATGATTTATAACATCTTCAGAATAATTACCTGTGTATAGTGCGACCTTATTATTTGCCTAAACAAAAATACGTTCATAAAAGATCGCAATATATGCGCGTATATACGTGTACGTCTATTAGTAGAAGACTGAAAATATTTTTCACAATATATATATATATATATATATACATACTCTCTCTCTCTCTCTCTCTCTCTTTATCTATCTATCTATATATATATATATATATATATATATATATATATATATATATATATATATAATACAAAATATAATAGTGGACACTGAGGGTCAACACCAATAGGCGACAGTCTGCTTTAATGCTTGGTCGCAATCTTCGCATGAAAAGACTGTCGCCTCTTAGTGTTGACATCAGTGTCCACTATTATATTTAGATACGCTCTAAATCTGATTCTGAACAATTTTACCCATAAATATAACATACTTTGAACTTATACTTTTCTTCAATATATATCTATCTATCTATATCTATCTATCTATCTATCTATCTATCTATATATATATATATATATATATATATATATATATATATATATATATATATATATTGAACAATAAAAATATTTAAAAATTAAAATCTTCAGACACACTGGGTTGTATATTAATATTCCTTCATTTTTATTAGTATTTCATTTAGATTCCTCCAATGGTTTCGTCAAACATGGTCATCACCAGGAGAAAATTAATTTTCTGCTTGTTGGCAGTAGTGAACTACAGAAATCATATATATATATATATATATATATATATATATATATATATATATAGATAGATAGATAGATAGATAGATAGATAGATAGGGTACGTTGGCGTTTTTTAACTTGTCGCCATTTTAATTTCTTACATGCGCGTTGTTTTTGATTTTGTCGACTGCACAGTATAGTCGGGTCAGTTGAGAAAAAGAGTACCATAACGCAATTCACTCCGCCAGAAATTTGAAACGACATGATGTTCTGCTTGGTCTTTGCGGCAGACGCTTCACTATGAATATTAAGAATGTTTGGGTGTTTCGGAAAGAATTAGATGAAATAACCAGTCAACATCATGGTGTTTGGATTGATCACTAGTGATGCGTCCATTCATCATACCACAGGGTCTCAGACTTAACACGGAGGCCTACACAGTGCTTTGATGAGGTACTGCTGCCCTGGGCGAAGAGTGGGGGTGCTGATGAAGGAACCTATATCAGTCGAAAGGACACACAAGCTGGAGAACCGAATCATGGCAGTCAGACATTTCTGCGATCAAATCCCTCCTTAAATCTGGCCACCTAACTCCCCAGATTGCAACCCCCTTGATTATTATGGGAGGGGGCACAGTTGAGCTAGAGACCAACAAAACTCCTTGTAACACCAAAGATGAACTGAAGGCCCGAATTATGGTAGCATTCACCAAATTGAACAAGGAGACAGTCCAGAAGAGATGCGGGAGTTTCCGAAGTCCTCTGGAGGCCATGGTTGAAATCAATAGCCATTTATTGAATAAATATACCCCCTAGTATTTCAAGATATTTTTGTGTAATTTTGGTAAATATATCTGTTAAAATAAGGTGTCAGTGTTATTTTCATATTTGCGTCATTTAGACGACAATTTATCCATTGCACACTGTATATATGAATAGTAGGTATAAACACTACTACTTTTTCTTCTTCCATGTGCCTTATACCATCAGGACTTAAGCGATCATGTGCCTCTACAAAATGTTCTGTCCTTAATACTAGCAATTAATATACTTAAAATTATATAATTTGACATATATAACATTTAACAGAATCAAGTTCTCAGTATAAAGAGCGAATGGGCAAATATAGGTAGGTATACGAACAAGCGATCTTATACAAATACATACAAATTCTCTATAGTGTAAGAAAAAACAATGCTCAATGTCAATTAACATGGTTATTTAATATATATATATTAAGAAATATATATATCATATCTTACATTAATTGCACAACACCGAGTTTCATGCCGAGGCAATTGTTAAGTGATGGAATTTTTAATCATTTTTTTTTTTTATTGACACCGTTATTTTTTTTCGTTCTCTCCAGACACTTTAAAATAACATTGCTGTTAGAATATGTAAATAAATTGTAGTTTAATTTTGAATTTGAATTTAAATTCAGATTAACATTTAAGATTGAATATAAGTTTGGGAATAAGAAATATAAATTCTAATTTAGAGAGATGCTGATATTAAAAAGAAAGTAAACAAGAAGTTACGATAGAAAATCAAGGGGGGTAATTTTACGGAAATCAAAAAAGTAAATAATATTACTAATATCAATATTAATAAACTAAATAAGACTAATGATATCAATAATAATAAAATATGCCGAAATAAAGTAAAATAAAATAAGTACTAATTAAAATAATACATATCAATGAAAATAAAATAATTTAAAATAAAATAAGATAAAATAAAATAGACATATATAGGAACATATAAATATATGTAAATAAATTTTTTAAACTATTTAGATTTACTTGACACTTTGTTTTTCTTCCATAATTCCTCTTATCTCGTCAAGGATTTTTCTAGATCAAATCTTTTATTAATTTCCTCTTGTAATTTTTAATAATTTCTCGGAATGATTTAAGCCGTTTTCTAATTCCGGTCGGATGAGGAAATTGTCTGTCTGAAATAAATTATTACCGAAAACTTTAACGATATATAGACTTTTTCTTTTGATGCCTACCATATTGCGCTCCATTTTGATACATTGAGATCTCATCATGCATCGATCTTTTTAATATTTTACATTAAAAGACTTATTTGGAATATGATTACAACATACGGATATATATATATATATATATATATATATATATATATATATATATATATATATATATATATATATATATATATATATATATATATATATATATATATATATATATTAATATATATGTTAACCACCTTACATGCCATAATCTGCTCTCAGACAAGCAATACGGTTTCCGCTACGCCCGATCTACAGCTGATGTGCTTACGGCCATCACTGAAACCGTCTGCCAAACCCTTCAAAATAACGGTGAGGCTCGTGCCGTGGTCCTAGACATCTCCAAGGGTTTTGGCATGCCGGCCTTCTTCGTAAGCTCCAGGGTTATGGTAATACTGGTCGACTGTTTGATCTAATACAATCATTCCTGTCAAACCGAGAATTGAAGGTCGTTTTCAACGGATTCTCCTCCAGTTCCTATCCCACGAACTCAGGTGTTCCCCAAGGCTCCATCCTTGGCCCCACTCTTTTCCTTATTTTCATCAACGACCTTCCTGACACCATAGATTCCCAAGTTGGCATCTACGCGGACGACACTACAATTTACTCCTGCCTCAAAAACAAATCTAGTGTCGGTGACAAAACTAACCTAGCCGTGCGTCTTGAAATTGACCTCCAATCGGT
>CAHIKZ030005121.1:4545000-4675000 GCA_903632075.3 Acanthosepion pharaonis
AATGGATCCTTTCTGACAATCGTATTCGGCCATCTCAATGGTTTCATGATAACGACGGGCCCAAACACCTTCCAAAACCAAAATGATACCAACTGAAAATGACATCACTCGGCAAAATATCTCCAGGCTGTTCAATGCAGAAGCTCACCGGCTTAGGATACGGATCCTTTGACACATCCACTATATTCTCCTCCTCCTCTCTCGCCCAGGTTTTCCAACCATCTTGAGATTTTATTAAAACCCATCGACATACCGTTGCGAAAACGCAGAACCTTATATTAAGAGCTTTGGCGGCCAGAGGCTTTTATCTTAAAGATAATAACTACAAATCTATAAGAGAAATATATAGATATTTATGGTGTCTTTTTTGACTGATTTAAATTTTGTTTTAATACATTAAGTTATTCACCGAGTTTTATAAATATGTTATTAGATATTACTTTACAGCAAGAAGTACATGGAAAATGAAATCCCTTGCATTATCTGTTTTTATTTTGGTTATGTTAATGATAACATTAACCGTTTCGCTTCATTCACAACAGCGCACACCGTTTTCGGTTGAAACTTATAAGGTCTTTCTCTTAAAATAATTTTCATGAAAACAAGTTTCTCAAGACCAGTATGTGTTAATGCTCTTTTTAGAATTCAAGGTGATTTCTTTCCCAGACCATTTTATTTGTTCAGATTATGAAATATTAACATCTTGTTTATGCCATGATTTTCTCTTTGAGTTACATATTCTATCCATTTTTGCTGATGCTGGCAGTCCCCAAGTGATGCGGTTTCTGTTATTGGGTACAGCTTTTTGTTTGTGATTCTGTAGTATCAGTCCACAATGTTCAAAGTAATAACTTCCATTTTTTTTCTGTTGAAATGCATCTTCGTGATATATCAATA
Organism: Acanthosepion pharaonis; assembly: GCA_903632075.3. Classification (NCBI taxonomy): domain Eukaryota; kingdom Metazoa; phylum Mollusca; class Cephalopoda; order Sepiida; family Sepiidae; genus Acanthosepion; species Acanthosepion pharaonis. The sequence continues at coordinate 4,545,898 of CAHIKZ030005121.1, forward strand.
GATCAATATTCTTGCCAATATCTTTCAAGTCTGACGCCATTTTTTCAGAATCGTAATTCTGAAAAAATGGCGTCTGACTTGAAAGTGCGTAAAAAACACTTTTGAAGTCTTTCAGTTTTATTCGCTCAAAGTCTTTTTTCACCATTGATCATAGGAAACCTCTGAACGCCAAAAATATTTTAATGCAGTTCATGTGTCTTCGTTGAAAAGGAATGTGATTGGGCTGTAAGAAAATGTCAAGATGATTGAAAAAATGGCCTTCAGTTTGCGAGAGAGCAGGAGAATGTGGCAAAGTCTCATGTTGGGAAGCTTCTGCCGTGTTATATTGCCAACATTTGGCCAAGCATTCAAATAAGGCTGACAGTTTAATTCTGAACAGAGTTTGCACCAGGAATGGCATTTATATAAAAATCTCGATCTAGTGTTCCGATTTCAGAACATAACACGAGATTTCAGTTTGACGCCGTAGGAATTTAAAGTGTTTGGCGTAACTACCCCTAGCGCAGTCTATTCTATGTTCATTTTTTTTAAATTATTAATTCTAAATTAACTGAATGAGATTTATTTTTTACGGTTAAAATCATTGCATATTTGAGGCTTATAGTACAAGATTTAGGAAATATGTAAAAGTTTTCTTTCAATTTTTTCATATGAAATACGAGAAAATGTGTGTGGCTGTATGTAATTAAAATTACCATACTTATTCCAATAGGTACCATACTTAGGTAAATTTATCTGCGAGACAGAATTTAGAAGATTTTCGACAAGGGTACCGATTATTTTGTCAGTAAATGAATGTGTGGAAATAAAAAACGAAAATCGGGAGTGATGTTGAATTTTCTCCCTCCAATTCTTTACAAGGACGGCTATATATAGGTATGGATTGGCATTTCTAATTACCTCGGAACTCCGTCTTAAGATCAAAGTGGACCACTCCGTAATTCTCCCCGGGAGCACGGCAGCAACTGTAAGTGCTGCCCCGGGCCAACATATCGCTTTTCTGATACATTTACACAGACACAGTGAGTGTGTTATCGGTGAGCACCTCCTAGGATCAAAGTGTCGCTCCCATTAGATTTGCCTGGGTTCAGTGTAACAGATTGGCGTTGCAGGAAAATAATAAATACGCACATTCAGAAGCAGATAGGTAGATAGAAAGATAGATATGAACAGCCTGGAATAGATAGATAGATAGATAGAGATAGATAGATAGATAGATATAGAACAGATAAATAGATAGATAGATAGATAGATAGATAGATATGAACAGCCTGAAATAGATATATATATAGATAGATATATATATATATAGATAGATAGATAGATAGATAGATAGATGAAAGATAGATAGATAGATAGATAGATGAACAGCCTGAAATAGATAGATAGATAGATAGATATGAATAGATAGATAGATGAAATAGATAGATAGATAGATAGATAGAACAGCCTGAAATAGATAGATAATAGATAACAGCCTGAAATAGATAGATAGATATATAGATAGATAGAGATAGATAGATATGAACAGCCTGAAATAGATAGATAGATAGATAGATAGATAGATAGATAAATAGATAGATAGATAGATAGATAGATAGATAGATAATGATTTGGACATTCAGACGCTGGCTTCCATCTTTAAAGTCCATTCTGAACCATCAAAGAACGGTGAATAAGTTTTAAAAAGAGTGAACAGTAGAGAGAAAAACTTGATCAGGAAGTCACAACAGCAAGAGGGACCATCGTTTTAACTTAGAACAAAATACACTATTATTATTCAAAATAGAGTCCAATAGTTTTATAAAAACCTCGGATAATTCCAGTAAGATATCCTTAATCATCTCTAAGCTACAACAGTTCACATCTTAACAATTGGATGAATTTTACACACACACGCAGACACTCACACAATCATATATATATATATATATATATATATATATATATATATATATATATATATATATATAACGTGTGAAAGAACGTGCCCAAATAGTAAAGGTTGCACTTACACATTATTTCTTTTTTCTTATTGTTGAAACTTGACTAATGCATGGAATAATAATGCAACACAAAATGTACTTAGAACAAAATGTACTGAAACAAGAAAGTGTACACAATATTTACATATAGTCTTTTGTATATTCCTGGTAAGACTGTTCCTGGAGAATGTGTTGACTGAGTCGCAGTCGGGCAGAGTCTCTGGTTGAATCTCTTGATTACTCCCTCTCTTCCCGGTACCAACCATATTTATATGGTCGGTACTCCACTATGCAAATTAGGTGGATCCTACCACAACACTTATTTAACTGCTTGTTTTGCTTTCTAAAACTAATTATTTGTAATTTTTCCGCTAAACATAGTTTACCGTTGCTGTTGTCAATTTTGTATGAATTTACCCTTTTTAGAATTCCACATTTGATTTTGGTGGGATATTGTTTTCTTTTTGCGTTTATATGTCTTTTGATAGAATTGTATTTTTGGCGTACTTTTTCTGTCAAAAAGCATTTTGTTGTAATACTTGTTTTCTCGTTTTTTGTCTGTAACACCCATATAAGATTTTACGTCTGTGTTATTATTATTATTTACGGTACCATTTTATATTATGTTATTGGTTACGCATTGGTTATTAAGTGGACATTTTTTTTTCTAAAATTATATTGTATGATACAATTGTGCTGATTGTTATTTTTACTACGTGTGTTACTGTTATTGCTGTATTGCTATTGATATTTTTTAGTATTTTTTATTATTATTTTTCTATATTCTCCATACAGATGATTATGATCGTAATTTAATTGATATTTTTCAATAATTTGTTTCTTTTTAGGAAATGTTTGTTTCACTGAATATTTTTAAGCTGCTGAAATTTGTTTGAAATATTTTACATATATATAAATATAGGTATTTGCTTGTGTACTCTAGGGGATAGTTTCTTTGGTTTTTTTTTTTTTTTTTTTTTAAATATATATTGTGCAGCTAATTTTTTTTAGATATGGTTTCAATTTGGTTTTTTAAGTTGCTGGTCATGTCCAGGAGATTTATTATTTTTTGGTAGATTTTTATATCGGTTATAAATGCTAGGGTTTTTGAAAGTTTGTATTATGTCTTTTTTGTGATTATACCAGTTATGTCGTTACAATTTCTTAGTACAATTTCTTAGTGTTAGTACTTTATCGTCTATTTATAAACCTATGTTAAATTTTAGATTTGACTAAAAGTCAGTAATCAACTGAGACATGGAAATAAATACTAACGGGCTTCGTCTCTTTTTAAGATTGTTCCTAATTTCCCAGGAGTATTAAAAACAATAATTGTCAAAGGGCAGATGATCCATTTTGTGGAGTAAACTGCAATGTAATTGTGTGGGACGGTTACCATAAAATATCTATGCAGCCATTGCGATGAAAGTATCGCATCATTGGACGCGCGGGGGGTGGGGGGCTGTTACTTAGACTGTCCAGTAGTTCTCTTCACGTGTAATCAACGGTTATGTGTCCGAGCCTATCGGCAGTGAATTTGACTAAGAAACCTTGATCATTAATAAATACATACTTCATTTTCAGAGGCACGGTGAAGTAATGGATACCGTTTCGGATTGAGGAATCAGAAAGCCGAGTTCGAATTCCACTTGAATCCATTACATTTACTTACGTGTTAATATCCTTGGGAAATATATGAATCCTCTTCTTCTCCCCAGAAAATAACAGGACAAACCGAGTTCTATAGCCTTAGATGTCCGAAAGAAATGGCAGCCTACTGCGGGAAAAAATCTGTCTCGTCACTCATATATTGAAAGATACATGATCGCCTAATCGTGTAACTCGCATGGCACATAAGTGACTGATCTCATTTTTAACGCAGACTTTTCAGCTGCGCAACGACCATTTATGATGTTGATTATTATTATAAGAATTATGATTATAATGATGATATCCCGTATGTTTATTTGCCAACACGATTTCCTCATTTGATCTAAGCTCGACCTTTTATACTTAAACATGTTGACTCAGAAAAAAATTGTCACCAGACATATTGGTTCGACAAAAAGCAAATATTTCGAAATGCACAAACAGTAACCTTTGAATATTGAGTGAAAAAGAAAAGAAGTCTTTTGATTTCATTAGAATATTCTATGTTTGTTTGCAAACGAACATTGCCAGAAGCCAACGAATTTGTCACTTTTATAGTACCCTAAGTCTCAGAAACTTTTCAAAAGTTATTAACTTCTTTTCCTGTATTAGCAAATAAATAAATATATAAGATATATTAATATCTGAACAATATCTTTGTGTCTTCTTTAATTTTTTCATCGAAGTCATAAGAAAAATAGATATATCAATACATACAGTGTGTCCCAGAACTCATTTTCTGCTTTTAAAAAATAATTTTAGTATTATATATTATTTTTATTTTTTATTAGGTATTTTTTTTATATATTGTCTTGTTATTATTATATATTATTTTATTATTAAAAAATAATTTTATGCAAAATGAATCTCAGACATTTGAAATATATTCCTATTTAATTATGAGATTATCTTTACATGTGCGGGTGGGTTACTAGAATTGGTTCTGGATGCGAAATCGTAGATCCTAGTTCGAATTCCGGTCGAGTCTGTTACATTTATTTACAAGTAAATAATCTCGAGAAACGTATAAATCCAACATTAGCATTAGCTATGGATAAATAGTACAGCAGAGATAACTTTTATCCTTAGTTGGCAACAAGGCGAGAGATTCTGATCAGAATTAGAAATTAGCTAGGTTTTCTCCCAGTTATAGTATAAACATGGCGTACTCCCTCCTTGTCAGGAACATAGTGTGTATCTAATGAAGGGACGTTGAAATTTACAATGATTCTATAATCCTGGTAGCGACCGGCCTTCCTCTTCATCAAACAAAATTTTATACAACGTAAATATCTACTATTTCTGACTTCACACAGACGCACATTTTACATAATATTTTAAATTAAAGTTGTTAAAGACTATAGTTTTAGATCTTGCAATTCTGCACGCAATTTTATACTTGAGCTGTTACATTCTTTGCAGTTTATAAATCTATACGTGCTCCTTTAACTAACTCCAAAGAAAATAATCAGGAGGGCCAGACACCTGGTGGTAATAATTATCCATTGGCCAAAAGTTTGCTTAAATCCGAAATAAAATTCCACGATATTTCATCTTTAAGTTTTGAATATTTCCGTTAGTAATTGCAAAATATAAATTTATACAAGTACAAGTAAAGATAGATAGATAGATAGATAGATAGATAGATAGATAGATAGATAGATATGAACAGACTGAGATAGATATGAACAGACTGAGATAGATAGATAGATAGATAGATAGATATGAACAGACTGGTATATATAGATGAATTGATAGTAACAGATAGATAAAAATGGTGAGATAGATAGATAGATAGATAGATAGATATGAACAGACAGAGATAGATAGATAGATAGATAGATAGATAGATAGATGAACGCATTGAAATATATAGATGAATTGATAGTAACAGATAGATAAAATAGGCGAGACAGATAGATAGATAGATAGATAGATAGATAGATAGATAGATATGAACAAAATTAGATGGAAGGATACCAAAACTAGTTCGTCCATTACATGACTACAGTTAAATCGAGTACAGACATTTTATTCTCCCAAATAATTACAAAAACCAGTTTGTTCTTTAAATTGAAAATATGGAATGATACGGACAACCATTGTGCAACGGCAGATGATAATGCACCCATCTTTCAAGCTATGTGATATAAATTATGAAGAACAGGCGTAAGCGGAAATAAGAGCCTGTAGAAGATAAACACGTGCGGAAAAAAGCGCTGTTCCAATTATTTTCAACCTTGCCAGAATTCATTTAAGTGTGCAATTAAGCAAATTGCTGTGGTATAAGTTTCTTAGATTCCCAGTCATTGGTTGCAAATATCTGTTCCTTCCATTCTCAACCTTGACAGGGACCATCACTAATTATAATAATATCACGGAACGAAGACAAAGGTGATTAATTGTATTCATAGCAGAAATCGTAGACTTACACCTGTGATTTAATTATTGGATGAAGAGAACACGGAAAAGGTAGAACTACGTTTTAATTGCAAACGTGATTAGGATGTTCGCTTGATGATAATTATTATGATCAAAAACTGCCATTACCCTTGGGCGCCTTTTCCTATGTATTATTCAATTTCACCTGAAAGTGTAATGAATGGAATGGATATGGCACCTTTCCACAAAATGCTGCCAATATCGATCGTTCCCGAAGAAGAACGTGCGTCTGTTTCTATTTTAAAGGCCAGCGAAAAGAGGTCGATAAGGACTGGAGTGAAGCTGAGAAAAAAAAAAAATTATACATAGAAGTAAGGATTTATTTTAATAAATGTATAAACAAAAAAAAACCGTATATATTCCAATTTAAATATTCAAATTTAACAGGAAAAGGAAGGAATTCTTTTTTAGGTTCATAAATTCTTGAAAGAATAAATGATTCGTATTTTATTCAAACTCATTTTTCCTGTCCAATGTTTTTATAGACAGTGTTTTTAAAGTTATTTATTCTATCATTTCACCCCAAGCATGGCAATACACCCACTAAAACCTATAAGGCAGTAATTTACTCAATTGCACATTTAAATGAATTCTGGCAAGGGTGAAAATAATAGGAACAACTCTTTGTTGGTTCGTTCTCAGTACGTGTCTATATTCTTCCAGCTGAAGTTTGTTCTTTATAATTTATTTCAGATAGCTTGAAAGACGGATGTATTGTTATCAGATACGGCGTTAAATGTTAGAGAATAATACAAAAATATACTATTAAGGAGAGAAAACAAGAAAAGGACAGAAAAATTAAAAGACGGAATATAATGTTTGATATTGCATTTAAAATCTTGAAGATCAAAGCTAGGAAGTAAAAAGCGGAAGAGTTCCATAAGCGAGAAATCCAATAGAAGAAACTCTTAACATAGAACTTACGGTTAAATCTAGCTATTTCAACTGTAAAAAGGATGAATCCTTGTCTCCAATCTATTACTCATTTAGATTCATTCAGTTTAGGTACTATTGAAAAAAGTTCATTAGAACAATTACCATGAAAATATTTTTAGATTTATAGGCAATGAGAAACTGACTGAAAACTAGGTGCCAGTTAAGGACCAATAACAGTTTACCTACCAATAGAAGAAACTATAAAATCACTAGTAAATATTAAGTATTTAAAACTATTTTAATTTTAGATGCGGGTGGTTAAAAGAAAAAAAAAGATTATGGAATAAATACAATCAAACATTCAAACAAAATGGATGGCCTTCAACAGAAGCAGCAGAAATATCAAAACGACTTTTAATCTTGAAGGATTATAAATAATTTTGGTTAAAGTTACAAGAAGATTTCTTTTCTATTGGTTTTTTTTTTCTTTTTCAGCTATAGACTGAGTGGACAAAAGAATCAACATTGCATCGGGACTGACATTTTCACGATTCTTCATTTCTGCATTCTGTATCTACGCTGTTAATTACTTTAAACACTACATCTCCGACACTGAGCTCTATTAGCCTATAATAAAGCACATTTAAAACTATATATATATATATATATAAATATATATATATATATATATATATATATATATATATAAACCCATTTAAACACACATAAAATTAACAGGCTCTATCCGAAATATACTAGTAGAAAATATCAACCTCCTCCACATGAAAAAAAAAAAGATTAAAAATAATGGAAGCCTTATAATAATAAAAAAAAGTGAGAGCCAACACTTAATAATATTAAGTACGAACACGGCCACAATATGTTGACTGTTTTCGGATGGCTGACCATGTCATTCCAATATAAAAGAAACAACTCCATAATGGATATTTTTTTTAGGTTCTAATGAACGCTAAATCATGACTGTCAGATTTGCACTTAAACGCAAAAGAATAAAAAAAAATCAGTAGTGGTTAGCTGCACATATTATTTGCCTTAACAGCTGCACTCCTGAGGATGATTTCAGAAAAAGATGGAAAGTACTCGGCAAGGAAAAGTGATTCTCAGTTACATCGCATTTTTTGCCTAACTGTATTATACGGAAAAAATATTCGTGAATATTATGACAAAAAACAAGCAGATATAATGTTAATAATATATATATATCTATCATCTATCTATCTATCTATCTATCTATATATATATATATATATATATATATATATATATATATATATATATAAAAGTGAACAAAGTCAACATAGAGCCTCTAAGTGTTGGACTTCTATGTTCACTTTATATTTACACACGCTCTATCTCTGATATGGATCACTTTATCCCATAAATATAGCACACCTTAAGATTATATTTCTTCATATATATATATATATATATATATATATATATATATATATATATATATATGAAGAAATATAATATATATACTAGTTACGTTTTCTTTCTTTCTGATTTTCTTTTTCTCAGTGAAACAAACAGCGTCTTTGTGTGTTTATTTCGTCTTTCCATGCGACTAAAAAAGAAAGAGTTTATTATTTATTAGGTCCTGTCAGTTCATTTTTTTCTTTCTTTCTATCACTCATTTTTTTCTTTTCTTTCTATCTCTCATTTATTCTTTCTTTCATTCTTTCTTTCTTCTTGTCTGACTTTCTTCTCTCTTTCTTTCACTGTAGCCATGCAATCAAAACGGAATATTAGTTATTGACGAAGCGTTACATACGCACGGGCTAACGAAAGAACAGACGGAGAAGCCAACAGATTTATAAGATTTATGTGCGTCTACCGGATGGATAATAGAATCTGAAAGAAAAGACACGATGAGAAAAAGTGGAAAATTTATAAACGACGTATACCACTGAGAGCATCTGCAATCTCTAATATCCTTCGTTTTAAAATAAAAAAGAAATATAGAAAAATAAAGAGAGCCAAAAAATGAACAAATATAAGTATATGTCTGGGTGGGTGTGTATGCATGTACACGAATATACAAGTATATGCACAAAAACACACTATTTTCGGTGTAGTTTTTTTTTAAAATTCAAGAAACAGTAAATGACTATGTTAAATATATATATATATATATATATATATATATATATTGTGTGTATTTAGGCGCCATTTTTTCATTAATGCATGTTTCATTAAATAATATAGACGAGTTCTCTCTATTTTAAGTAAATTCATTTCATATTGTCGAATACGCTTTATAGCATTATCAATTTAACACGAAAGAAAATCACTATTTTGATACATGATTTTATTGTTAATCCTGTCTAATCTTTCGGCTTACATAAGCCATCATCAGAGATTATAAGTACATTACAATAAATTAAATAATAACTTATTATTTAATTTATCTTAATGTTCTTGTAAAAGGTCTAACTTGAGAAAGTCAGCGAAAGTAGGTGGTGTAAAGCGACGATCATAAATAACACAAAATATACATACATACAAACATACATACATACATATATATATATATATATATATATATATATATATATATATATATATATATAGAGAGAGAGAGAGAGAGAGAGAGAGATAGATAGATAGATAGATAGATAGATAGATAATATTAGTGGAAAATATACATACATATGCAAAAATATATAAAAATTCCCATACATGTATATTTTCAGAAAAAAAATTTTCCAAGAGGAAGGATCCAGGTAGAACTCAATGTCTAAGACAGAGTAAGGATATAATAAAAAAGGCTTAAACACTAATATTCCATGGTCATAATTTATTCCATTGGAATCGTAAATACGATCCAAATCATCAGACCTACAAATTCAAAATGAAAACAGAAAAAACAACTCCGGAAATCAAAAACAGAATTTAGAGAAAAGTAAGTATAGGAGGAGGAGGGACATGAAACCTTAACAGAGAATTTTAGGAGATGTGGGTGGGGGTGGGGAATTTAAAGAGAGGAGAGAAAGAAAGTCGACGGATGTCTAATGCATAAAGATACATTTCGTGGTGACATATACACACCATAGACAATTAGGATAGGAGGGAAAAAAAAAAAAAAAAAAAAGGAAGAGAAGAGGTGGGGGGAGAGATGGGACGAAGGAAAATAAAATTGTGTTTACTTAAAGGGCCGCTTTGTAATTGAGAAAATTAGTATCGACTACAGGTTAGAAATCAAATATAAATATATGAAGATGAATATAACGATTGTCTAATTTAGCAAGGACCAAATATTTCTATGTTCAAAAACACATACTAACACACACAAAAACATATACAAGTAGGTACATACACTTAGGCATGTACTCCCAGACATACGTGTACACATACACATACACACACACACACACACACACACACACACACACATATATATATATATATATATATATATATATATATATATATATATAAAACCTAAAATATATTCACATATCCACACATACACATATTCATCTATATTCATATACACACACTTTTCACATACATACACGCATACATATGCCCCATGCATATATTCATACATACATACATACTTATACATACACATACACATATATATACATACATGTACATACACATATATATATACATGTATATATATATATATATATATATATATATATATATATATATATATATATATATATATATACATATACCCATACATACACGCACACATACATATATATACACACATACATACATATACACATATATACACACACATATATATATATATATATACATGCAAATACATACACATATACACATATATATATATACATGCAAATACACACCCTTACACATGTATATATACACATACACACACATACACACACACATAAACATGTATATACATATACACATACACACCTATACATATACATACATAAACACCTCCATACGTACATATATACACACTTACATACATACACACATATACACATACATACATATACATACAAATATACACACATATATACACATACATACATATAAATACACACTGTGTTTTGTAAATTGTCGCCATTATATATGTTTTAATTTCTTATATATATATATATACATATATATATGTGTGGATTGTATTGTATTTTTTTTCGATTTGTCGACTCCACTGTATAGTTTGGCCCTGTCTATGAGAAAAATAGCGCCATGATGCTATTCTCTCCGCCCAAATTTTGGAAACAACATGCTGTTCTGCTTGGCATTCGCACCGGAAGCTCCAATACAAACATTTCAGAGTGTTTGGGTGCCAATCTGAGGACAGTGCAGAGAATTTGGAAAGAGTTGGATGAATCCAAAGATTATTACGGATATATTGCAGCTCGATAAACTCACCCTGATCGTTCTGATAAGAAGAACTCCAGACATTTTAGGGCAGATCCAGACGTTTAAAAACCACCCGTTCATGTCAATCAGAACCATATCCAAAAAGGTAATACTGCCTTGGGTTTGGATGATGGCTGCTGGAAGAGAACATGACTCTGCACCATGACACACAAGCAGGACAACCCAGCCATGGATGTCAGTTTCTGAGACCATATCAAACCTTACATTTGGCCACCTAACTCTCCAGACTGAAACCCCCTTAATTATTATGTCTGGGGCACAGTTGAGTGAGAGACCAACAAAACTTATAACACAAAATGATGAACTGAAGGAAATCATTATGGCAGCATTCACCAACTCAAACAAGGAGACCATTCAGATGAGTTGCAGGAGATTCTTAAGTAGTCTGGAGGCCGTGGTTCAAGCTAATGGCAGTTTTCGTAGGTTGCACAATAGAATAGGGTCAGTTGGGCACCATCTGTGGGACAAAGATTACCATGACGCGATTCACTCCGCCAGAAATTTGGAAAGAGCATGCTGTACTGCTAGGTAAGAGTTGTAAACATCGTTTAGGACAGTTTACCAACCAGAAACGTCAATAAACTAACTCATTAGTGTTTCAAGATATTTTCTCTAGTCTTGGCAAATATATCTGTTTAAATGAGATGTCAGTGTTATTTTCCTTTCTACGTAATTTAGACAACAATTTATCCATCGCACTCTGTACTTATCCATTTTTACATATTTCTTCAACGACACATGTGCCGTATTTTCTCATCTTTGGCGCAGTCTCATGATTTTATCCTCCAAGAATTAGGAACGTTTCTGGTTGGTAAACTGCCCTAAATGATGTTTACAACTCTTACCTAGCAGTACAGCATGCTGTTTCCAAATTTCTGGCGGAGTGAATCGCGTCATGGTAATCTTTGTCCCACAGATGGTGCCCAACTGACCCTACACTATTGTGCAACCTACAAATTCAAAAACAAACAAAGCGCATGCGGAAACTGGAAATATAAATGGGCGACAATTTACCCATCGCACCCTGTATTTTCTTTGAAATTCTATTAAAACTGCTAGGAGATGTTTTTTTTATTTTTTTTTTTAAAAAAAAAACCCAACCGAATGGCATACACAGATTATCTATAATATCGCTACGTGGCACCAATCATAACTTGTAAATGTGAACATTTTTTAAAAAATATATTTTCCATTAATATTTATATAATGAACTTATTAAAGGAAATGAAAGCACGTGAGGTATATAGCCATCATTGCAGTGAATGATTATTACGTTTGGGAAAAATCATATACTATACTTAAATATTTTTCTTTATTTTAATGAGTTTGCTGCCTTATGTAAAAACGAGATTTTCGAAACCAATTAAATAATGGATTTCTAATTTCTATTTCTTTTATTTCTGGTTTTTTTTTTCGAAATTATAGGCTTAAGAACACGATTTCATTGACATATTTCAACGTCTTTTATATTCACAATGTCCTTAACTGTGACGTAACGAGTTCTTTCTAGGTTTTCTTAGTGCAGAACATAACAAAAATAAAGTTCCGTTTTTATATCAGAAATGTTTTGAAAAAATCTTGTAAATAATAATTATTTCACTATTTTTCTCTTTTATTGAAGATTTATTCATTTATTTGGAAAATTGATTTGTATTTTGAATGGCTAGGTTGTTTTGCAAGCAGAAAGAAATCATGAATTGAATAAAAAGTTGTATTTCTGCTAAAAGAAAAGTGCTATAAATCTCTGGTTTTAATGAAATTCCACATTTTTTGTCACTTTTCAAAAATAAATTACCAGACTTTCTCACTTCAATGGAAACAGAAACATTTGAATCTTTTAAATGTGGCACTTTGGATACATGTTCTGTTTAGGACATTTTTCTGTTGAAAAACATCTCTATTGCCACAAGTTTTCATTTCATCTGTGAAGATATTTTTACGCATTTAATCTCATATAGAAGATGGCGTATAACAAATATTCAGCAGAATTTTCTTTGTTTCTAATGAAAACATCCTGTTCCCTATTATTTTATTTACATTTTACCTCCTCTGTTAATATTTTCATGTCAACTTTTCTAATGAGCTTTTCTTTTTTGAGACATCAATTTCACGAATTTAAGTGAAGTACTAGATTGCCAGCTAGGTCTCATCATTTTACTATTGAAATCTCTGTATGGAACAATAAGTTTTACGCTAATATCCCATACTTCCCACTTTTGGAACTCACTTCCGGCTGAAAGCGTTCCAGTAGGTAGAGTTCATTAAATAAATAAATAAATTAAAATAAATAAAAATAAATAAATAAAGGAAAAATATAGAAATTTCAAATTTCAAATTAATACTGGGTACGCTGCTCTATTTCTGATATAGTAAGAATCGCCGGGTTAAAGGGAGATAAACGGGTATGGAACGTTAAGCTTAATAAAAGAAATATATATAATGAAAAGTTTAATTTAATATGGCTTCAGTATTTTAAGAGAAACGATTTTCTGTGCCTGTAGGTTATCATGAGTTTGTCCTGATTATTAAGTAGACCTGCATTGTCAATATTTTTAAGATGCTTTTTTTCTAATAGGCATAGGTTGCATCGTACCCCCTACCTTGTTGACCATGTTCAGCCTAATCTATGAATATAGTATCCAGCGCAGTACGTAATCTGTTCAATGAAACAACGTTAAAGATTAACACTCACGAGTCAGACACTCTATTGAATCTGACTATATCGCCAATACCACCAGCAGCTGTTCCGTAATTCTTCAGTCTACGATATCAAAGGCTGGCAGTGATATTTAGCCAACCCCCCACGGGGGTTACATGTGGCACAAGGCCGGGATTAACGTGAGATCTCCGAGCCCGTAGGCTCGGACAAAAATATTCCCTATTCGAACGCGTATAAACGGGTTCAATCAACTTCCCTTGAACGAGACATGCCCTTAGGCGGAGCCTCCTCCGGGTTATCAAAGGCTGGCAGTGAATATTTGGAAAAAACATGGCCGCCTTTATACACGTCGCATTGAATATTTTGAGCCTTCTGATTGGTTAACCCTTCTATTGGTGAACTATAAAATGAGTCAGGTCATTTTGGCTGGCTCACTAGTACACCAGGGTATCCAAAAATCCCAACATACCTACACTTCATTTCCTGTATCTTTTGTACCATTTTATTTTATTTTGGGTCTATGAAACAGCGTTCTTCCCATGTGACATTTGTGTATTTTTATAAAAACACAAGATATACTTTGTGCCTGATGAGCTGGAAAACCAACGAAACTTAAGTCGCACACGAAAACATAGGTATATGTATATATATATTTAATATATATGTGTGTGTTTGTATTGTATATTTTTATATGCGCGTGTCGCACATACATACTCGTGTTTACAGATTTTTTAATTATGTGTGTAGATTTTCATAGATATGCTTACATTATAGTTATGTTTATTATCTTTATTATTATTATTATTATTATTATTATATTATATTATATATTTTTAATAATAATGTTTAAATGAATAACGACATAGATTCCATTTCTGTTAAATTTGCTGGATTTTGCTGTGGTTCAAGGTTTGCCTATAACATCTACGTTCCCATACACTAATATATCAACATCTTTTTTATTCCCCAACTCTTCCGCTCCCTTGGGTAAGCCCCCGACAAACATTTAAGATCAAATTAATTTTGCTACTTCCTTGTTTATTTATTTATTATTATGATTTTTAACTTTTTATATGCCTCGTTTATTATCAGATTATCTGGCTAAATTTATGTAATTTAATAACATCTAGTCGGTCAAATGAGGCAGGTATATATACGTATATTTGTCGAAATAAAAATATATGATACAATATGAATATGATATTAATTATATGACACATTACGTTTTTTTATTTTCTTTCTCTCTCGATGTTTTAGAATAAGGTTATTCTAAAACATCGCATGAGAATTTCTGTGTCGCAATGGAATCATATTTAAAAAAAAAATAATTATAATTTAAGCTCTACTTCTGTATCGAGGACTGTTTTAAAAAAAAAACATAAATACTAAAGAAATTTGGATCCTTAATCTAACTGTTCTATGCTAATACCTCAACACACACACACACACACAGCCACCCCCCCCACATATATATATATATATATATATATATATATATATATATATATATATATATATATATATATATATATTACCAATTTTTGACTGGTCGGGATAATTCCAAGGAGAATATTAATCCAGAAAGTGCTCAATGGAAACCGCAGAGCATAATAATAATAATAATAAATGAAGAAAACCTCAAAGATCGGTTACAATTAATTTTTTGAATATCTCTATTTATTTATCTCTGCAGGCCTAAAGTTCTTTTTCTAAAGAAATGTATGGTGAACTGTTCTATGCATTAACAGTAGAGTATATTCAAATGTGCAGAGATTGTAATGAGAGAGAGAAAAATATTGGAGCGATTGATCGATTATTATGCTACCCAGTATGTCTTAAATTTTAATTTTTTTACATTTTTTTTTATTATTAGCAACTCAAGATATTGGATGACTGAAGTTACATTCCATCTTGAATGGCTCTGGGTCCATGAATTAGATGAGCATTTGTAAAAAAAACAAAAACATAAATTTATTATAATCTTATTTTTATCTGTGTATATTTACTAAAGTTCAACATTTCTTGGAAACCAAAAAAATTGGTTCTTATTCGGTATCTCTAAATATGTCTGTTTAAAATAGAAGCAGAAAGAAGCCCAATTTCTGGACATGTATTGCTATAATTATTATAATTATCAACCTGTGTCTGAATACAAAAATAGAACAATATTATCGGCTTCAAAACTTAACTGATTCATTCTGAATTAAACTTTTAAAAATTGCCAAGAAAATATAAGGGATATTGGAGTGGGTAGGGTGCTGGATTTCGCGCTGCCCCCAAGCGCAAACAAAAAAAATATACGGCGTCAATTTGCATGTTCATTTCAAGGCCAACTTAATCAGATTATCAGATATCACGTGTGTAAAGAATCAAAAATCTTCTGGCGTAAGAGTCTCACACCACATCGAAATGTTGTAGGCGAGAAAGTGTTATCAGCCTAGAATCTCACGTATTCTTCCTAGCAGAATAAAAAGTTATTTGCTAAGGATTTAAATTTGGATTCAGCACGAACTCAACTTAAATTCCTGTTAAACTTTGTTTTTTATAAATTTGTTTTCAATATTTTTTTCCAAGTGGAATTTTAAATTCCAAAAATTGTTTTGGGAACATCGGAGAAGATGGATTAGAGCAATACTCCACAGGTTTTCATTACAGCAAAAATAGTATTCTTCCGACGTAGTGCACTGCTTTGCAACAATAACATCTGCTGATAGGTATGAGCTCAAGTCAGAAATGATCCGTACCTTCACCGTAACATATCATTAAGTCTGTCACTCGGCCTTCTACACATGTTTACTTACAGATCGTACTAGTGTGATCGCATGATCGGTGTTTTTGCTTGATCACGCATGTTTTCTTGATGATGTTACAGTGTAAACATGCCCGCTCCGATAGCAGTGTTTCCCAAGCAGGGGCAAAGAGCAGTGATCCTATCTCTCTGGTCGGAAGGTGTGTCAGGGAGTGAAAGCGAAAGAGAAGACTGAGATTAGGGAGGATTGAGGAAAGGACAAGAGATGAAATGGAATGCCACTAGTACGCAGGGGGTTACAGGATATGAAAGTGGAAGAGAAGACTGAGAATAGGGAGGATTGAGAAAATGAACTGGAGTACCATTAGTACAGTGTGTGTTACAGATTGTGAAAATGAAAGAAAAGACTGAGGATAGGGTGTATTGACGAAAGGACAAAAGATTAATGGGATTCAAAAAGACTGAAGATAATGATTGACGGCGTATTTAAATATTTGAAGATTTTATTTATCTGGGGAGCATGTAAACGGAAGGGATTTCCACAGATGGGAAGTGCAAGAAAATAAACTGTTGGAGTAGAACTAGCGGCTGCATCTAACTATTTCAACAGTAAAATAGTGGGACCTATATGACACTCTAGTAGAACGCTTAAAATCATGTAGACGGAACACTAGGAAAAAAACTTGTGGGTACATTTTCCTTAAAAATATAGAACCAATTTTTAGGAAAATCAGTTTCCCAAAAATATAAAAATATACAACCAAATTTCAGGAAAATCAATTTCTCAAGACCAGTAGCTGTCAGGGAATTTTTTTTAGTATTTGGGAGGGGAGTTCGCTCATTGCCTATTCTTTGGGGGGTTGCGTGAAATGCCAGTATCTTAACTGTATTTTTCTCTCATCGAATTACACGTGTTATCCATTTTAACTGTTGCTGTCTTCGAAATATCTTAACTGATATATTTTCTCTTAACACGTTCAGTTCTTTGCGATTATGCAACTATTTCGAGTAGAGTTAAGTCGATGTCACTTTAACAGATAAACACATATAACAAGAAAATTTCGTGGATTTATAACTTTTCAAAATTCAAACAAAATTCTCACTTTCTCGATTTGAACAAGAACTCCAGCTTCGCGGCATCGCACGTACCAAAACATATATTTAACTGTCAATAAATAGTCCCATTAGTGAAGGGATATCGCCATTAATCACATTAACATTGCTATTTAATTCTTTACATAAATCGTTTTCTTTATGATATAAAATATAAGTCGCACCCTATATTTTATATGTATATATATATATATATATATATATATATATATATATATATAATTATTATTTATTTAAAAATATGATTCCAAATTGCTACATAAATGTTGTATTAACTCTGTGGTATACCAATGCACTATTTCATCCACAGAGAGCCCCTAGCACTAATATGATATACATTGGGTCCACGAAGAATAATTTTAAAGATAGATGGAGGCAGCATAAGTGCTGCTTTAATAATATAAACAAAAAAGAAACCAGACTTCACTATCAAAATATTTTGGCACTTGAAGGAAACAAATAAGACACCAAAAGTTAAATGGAAAATTATTGACAAGGCTAGAATATGTAACGCTTGGGATGACCCATGCCCTTTGTGCCTCCATGAAAAATTACACATTATTAAACTTCTAAATAATAATAATCTATTAAATAATAGACACGAGTTAACGGTTTTTTTGTAAGCCTCATCAGATTTTTTGGTTTGAAATAAAAAAAAAAATTATATAACTTGTTTAACAAATAACCCAATCATCAGATTCATAGTAGAAATTATTAACTACAAACTTGCATACAACATAACACCTTCATAATCCATAGCCCAAATTAGTAGTTTAAATACCTTACATAAAAAGATAACCCTTTATGAAGTCGTCAAAAAACAAACGCCACGAAAGTTTTTTTCTTTTATATGCACAATTCCTTTCATAATAAAATAAAATAAAATAAATAAATAAATCTCCATAGACAAGCCAACTTGACGAAAGCTTAATACATCTTCGTTTCTTTTTTAACACCCTCACCTTCCCCCGACTTGACATCTTGAAAGTATCTCTATACCGCCACTCATCATGTTAACCCTACACTCGCCTACCCATTTTAGACAATTCGCCCTAGCTGTTACCATGGTGATTTTGATTTCAACTTTTAAAACAAGTAAATTTCAGATATACCTTATTCAACAAAAAATTCGCTTGAAGATGGAACGGAGCCCTTTTTAATTTCAACACAATTTAATTTAAAGGATTATATTGAGTTTTCGGCTCTTGTTTTGAAACATGAGACCTCTTATGTAGCGATTTGGAATCATATTTTTAAATAAATAATTATATTTTTTTAAATAAATATTTATATTTATGCTCTACTTTTGTATCGAGCACTATTTTTTAAAATAATAACAAAAAATACTAAGGAACTTTGGACTATTTACCTAACCAGTTCCTTCCTATTTTCTATATATTTTCACATATATATATATATATATATATATATATATATATATATATATATATATATATATATTATATATATATATTTTCATATATATATATATATATATATATATATATATATATATATATATATATATATATATATATTCAATTACGACAGTTGAATATGTTATGGAACTGTTCAACTGTCAATAAATAGCATAATTTAAAAAAAGACATCTTTCGGTTTACATATATTTCATCATACTTTTTTGCCTATACATGGGAAAATGGCGCTATGAAGAATATACATTTGAACTTGTCGAAATTACTTGGCAAGTGTCTTCCATCTGACAACAACTCGAATATAAGGATATTGTATTGGGGCAACAGATACTTATTCCCAATATACACTGTTAAATATAAAAGACAACGAATTTCTTCTGTTTGATCAACAGCCGATCTAAGCTTCGTATATTGGCTTTAGTTTCGAGAGAAAATAAAGACAAAAACTGTCCAACATTTGGACATTTTTTTATTATGCTGTTCCTTGATCTAAGATTTTTGGTCACATGAGCCATCTTCAAAGTTGTTATCTAGACATTACAACAGAGATCTTCACCGTCAAAATAACATTCTCTTATGTTACGTCAATGAACCGCATTTCGAATTTACGACTTACATCTGCGATTCCACAACCGTTATCGTCGCATGACAATCTTTTATGTCAACATAACAGAATATCATCTTTGATGGTGAATATCTTTGTTTAAATGTCCACATAACCTCTCTGATAGTGACACATGGGAGCTGAAAGCTTAAATCAAAGAACAGTGAAATAAATGTATGCAAATGTTGGACAGGGCAGTTTTTGTTATTCGTTTCTCCGGAAACTAAAGCCATTATACGAAGCTTCTAACAATATATGTTTGAAAATATATATATATATATATATATATATATATATATATATATATATATATATATATATATATTAAAAAGAAGGGGGGTGCCGCAAACGTTTTTGGTTGTAATGTGGATTTATTGAGAAAAAATATTATACTTTGTTTTACATAATTTCACGACACGTGTTTCTGGTCTGGTCTCGCAACCGTCTTCAGGTGAAAGTGGAGATTTTACATATTATTAAAAATAATTAATTTTTCTTCATGTTCAATGTGGAATATTCTCGATATGAGACATTCTGTTTGTGTGTTGGCAATCCGAATTTTCTTCCACTTTCACCTGAAGACGGTTGCGAGACCAGACCAGAAACACGTGTCGTGAAATTATGTAAAACAAAGTATAATATTTTTTCTCAATAAATCCACATTACAACCAAAAACGTTTGCGGCACCCCTCTTCTTTTTAATATACATACTTTTCTCTCGTTGGAACCACTACAACATATTTCTTTTATATATATATATATATATATATATATGTAGAGAGAGAGAGAGAGTGAGAGAGAGGGAGAGAGAGAGATTGAAAGAGAGAAAGAGAGAGATAAATAAATTTAACAATATATTCACACCAAATTATCAGTATTTTAATACTGTACAATCTCTCTACAAACTTATTTGTCAGTTTTTATTTTTAAACACAGCTCCATATTGAGAGAAATAATTAGTTTCAGGTCATTTTCTTCATCAAGTAGATAACTTTCTTTTTTCGGCCATTATTTCCGTAAACGTTTCAAAAACATAGGCATAAGTTCCGAAGTTCAACGTATTTTCACAAACAATATGTCTTTTTTCTTCCATTTTTCTGACTTAAAAAATCTTTCACTTGCTGCGGGCAGTACAAGATACCATCTTTAAAGGTAATGGCGGATCATGTCTCTCCTTCTTTAGAGAGGTTTTGTTTCTCTGTTCTTTGGATTAAATTCTACAACAGAGTCTTCTATCATTCCAGACTCATCATTAGCCCTTCCGTCAGTGTCTTCATTTCTCTGTCTATTAATAAATCATTTAGAGTATCGCAGGTTCCAAGAAAGCAATTATCTTTATTTTCGATGTTTTGCACTTGTAATCACTTTCATGGCTACCATACTTTTCTTATCAGCCATCACTTATAATCTCGCTTGTTACAAGCTACAAACCTAATTTCACTTGACTTATTTTTCTTTTTTTCTGTGTAAAGCAATATGTGGCAACGACATTCAATCGCCAATACTTGCTAAGTGGATCGTTTGAAGTAATGATATTTATTTCAAGCTCCTGAGTTCTTGGTTTCTTTATAAATCTAATTGGACCTAATCTTATGTCGTAGAAAATGACGTCGGTAAGAATACGTCCTTACACCAGAATCTCTCTCCATCAATATCTTAAATTACATTGCCATACCGATTACTTAGCTTTAAAAGATACTTTCTTTGATGAAGAAAACAAACTACTATTTACTTAGGGTAAGTTTGCGTCTTTATCTTGTACAGCATTAGACATTGCTTTCCTCAGCAAAACTGTAATTCTCATTTATACTAATTGCTTTCTCTTATTACAATAAATTCTTCGACGATGTGTTCGACAACCTTCCCCAAATATATGTTGTATTCTTCAATACTCGTGATTAAGCTTTCACTTCGAAATAAGATTACCGTACTATTTCAATACAAGACGCAGGTGATTATGTATCTCCACAGCATCCTTTTTTTCTATTATTTATGAATTACGATGACTTCTTGGGTAATATATTAGCATGGTTTCCATTGATTTCTTCTTTTTTTAATCTTTTAAATCAAAGTTGTATTTTTCCTACACTGAAGGCTAACCAATGTCTAAACGGGATAGATGTTCATTCACGATTCTCCAAGTGTATCTGTGGGAAAGTTAACATACCAAGAAGGCCGGAATTTGAACTCACCTCTCCGATTTTACTTAATGTTACCCTCACATATCCCACCCAGAATCTACAGGTCTAGAATCCAAATGACAATCTCATAAGTCCATTTGAAAAAAGTAAGAGCTACACCCCAAAAATGACTGTATTTATTAATGAACCTAGTCAAGGTTGACAATGTGTGTAATATGTTTTTTTAATTCTTTCCTCAACAGTAACCTACTTAGGGGTCTGCATTTAACCAACTGTTTACTCTCTTAGAAAATGTTATTTTTTTAATTGACGTGATATGATAGTGATAAGACTATTTTAAAATCAATAAAAATGAAACAGTGTTAAGCAGGCTTGGATTCATGCCTTTCTAAAAGTATTATCACATAAAATAATCGACCCTGCTGAAATTCAAAATCGCATCCTTGATTATATTTTCCAATTTAGTTTCATGTTACCTAATGTCTTAAAAATATAAAATTATTGATTTTTGACTATGAAATGCATTCGTATCGAAATAAAATACAATTACATTTTAGTCAAATATATGTTCATAAACATAATATTAACATATTCTATGAAAATCAAACAGGATGGATTTTCCCTTAGAAAACATTATAATGAAATACACAACCACAGTTTACCAGATGAAAATTAAATCTAATCTACTGTCATTTTAAAAAAAATCAACCTTATCAACAACAATTCAACTGCAAGATCCAAATTACAGAGAACCAATATTATTTATCAATTCACATGCTCTTTGAGGAATGGTGTTCCTGATCAAACCAAATTTATGAGTGATTATGTTGGGCATACAACTACCTGGCTATCAAGACGACTCACGTTACATCTCTCTTACCAGAGCTCAATTAGGTCTCATTTAAACACACATAGAGAGCTACCAAACACTACCCGCAATATAATCATAGAAAATACGACATTAATCGTCTCATCCACATATAAAATAAAGACTAAAAACAATAAAAGCATTGATAAGAAAAAGCCAACACTGAATGACATCAACTATTAACATCGTCACAATGTGCTGAACGCGTTTGGAAAATAAAAATAATTCCCATAACACTAGATACATACATAAAAATCTACCTACTCAGTTTGAATTAAAAAAAAAACATCCTTAATAATTGCTAACAGAATAACCGAAAGCGCACGGACATACAAAACATTCGGATAATTTTATACATTTTATGTCCAGAAAAGAAATGAAATTATCAGTCGTTGTTAATAAAACTTGTATGAAAGAGGGATTGCTGCCCAAATTTATATATATATATATATATATATATATATATATATATATATATATATATATATATATATAGTCACTCAGTCTGGTAGAAAATGAGATTGAAGAACACAAAATGAATATGAGATGAACCAGACTCTCATTGGTTCCATGAATATGGTACACGTGTTGCCATTACGACTATAATGGATTAGTGATATTATGATGGAAATAACAAACATGTTTCTTCGGAGGCAGGTTATCAAAGTTTGTTTAATTTCACACTATGAACATCTACACACGCATTTCAGCAATAATTATCTTATACACTTTACAAAAAAAAACAGAAAAAAAATGCCTTATAAATGAAAAATCTTTCTTGAAGCATTTATTTCAGTTGTAATTTGAAGCTAATGATTTAATTTAATATTTCCAATAAGCAAACTTTGCTGTATTTCAAAAACAAATCTAAAATTAATTTAAATGGACTAGAAGCAGTTCTTTTTTATCGCCATTTTAGTCGTTTTTCATCGCAATGTAATCGTGTTTATTAAAAATTATTTCAAAATAATATATACATTTACAAACTTTATTTTAGGAACACTCTCTGATTTAAAGTAAAAAATATCGCAGAAATGTCTACGTATTTGACAAGGTTATGACATATCTTTTGGTTTCTGTAAAACATAAGTGAAGCAAATGACGTGAGCGCCTTTCATATAAATTTGAAAGAGACGGTAATCATAAAAATTTCGGAAAATATTCTTCGTAATATAATGTTTTATTGAATTTTAGAAATGTTGGCTTTAAATTTACTATAATCACCACTCTTAATATCTGATAATATTGTGTATGGTCGTCCGTACTCACAAAACTTAATAAAAAAAAAATTAAATTATTTTTCAAATATTGATGTTCGATTAATTATATTAAGCTTTTCCATTTATGATTAATAAATCTAGTTTTCACTTAATAATATAATCAAAAACGCTGAAATTACTACAGTATTTTAAATGATTTGAGACATAATAAATCTTTCTAATTAATGTTTTTCTAAATGAAAATATTTCTTGTGAAATGCATTATTCATTGATTTTTCTAAGACAATAGTTTATATTATTTATAAAAGCAATTAAAAGCTTTTCTAATTAAATAATGTGATAGTTTTATAGCATTATTTATTTTACGATTCAGAGCAGATTTTCGATATATATATATATATATATATATATATATATATATATATATATATATATATATATATATATATTGAAAAAACAAACCGATGTTTTAAATTCTCCAAGTAGTCCTCCTTTTAACTAATATAAATCCGAAAACTCTGAAATTTTAATTTCACGAAATCTCATAAAATTAAATAAGTGGAGCTGACAGATCTAACACGGATATTTTACCAAGATCTTCTCTCTCTCTCTCTCTCTCTCTCTATATATATATATATATATATATATATATATATATATATATATATATATAATTTCATTCATTTGTGAATAAATTCTGAATGTCTCATTAAAATCTGACAATTATTTGATTTTTGCAAGTTTTTTTTCTAAAATTATGTCTTTTTTACCGCAGAAAGACGCTAAATGTTCTGTAATAATCTGTAGTAAACTTGCTGACGTATGAGAAACAAGATTTTAAACCAAAATATTCAAATGTGCTAGAAAAGATGTTTTTTCATTTAAATCGAAGAATATATTCATCTTAATAATAACATAAATATTTTTATGATAAAGCTTTTTTTTTATCGAGTTTCGGACCCTTCTCATGCTATAAACTTTTTTGAAACTTCGATTTACCTACTTTACAATGTTTACCTGTATTTTGGTGTTTAGCTTTTTGCTTTTGATACCGAAAGGTACAGATTTGTAACTAATTCACCGTTTCTTCTTCAAACATTTTCTGATATAGTTTGCTACATGTTTTGTCAGGAAAATATATTTTTCCTGTCCACTATCTTTCTATCCTTAAAATATTCATTACCTACAACCCAATGCCAAAACGAAACTACTCTGTTTTATTCCTATTTGACAAACCTTTTACATAGTGGATGTTAACCTACAAGAGACTAGCACATCACAATTTGTCGAACTAACTTTTTCCGCTGACATCAGATGTTAGGTCCACTGCTAGGAAAGTGGGTTCCCTCTATCATGCTAGATTTTTTTTTTGCAAGAAATTATTTTACATATTTATAAGTCTGCCATTTGTCAATGCATTGCATATTTCTGAAATATCTGGTCTGGTGTCATTACTATATATTTAGAGATTCTTGATAAAACCTAAATAAGAATCTGAAATTTTATTGGTCCTGACCAATCCTGTCAGCTTCAGCCACTTTCTCTCCGCCGTAATATAGCTTCCCTGTGATATTTTAAATAAATATTTTCATGGTAATTGCTCTGATGAAGCTTCTTCTATGGTAACTAGAATATGAATTCAAGGTCAGTACTAGATTGTCAGCAAATTATTATCATTTGGCAACTGAAATGGCTGCAGGTAACCGTAAGTTCTATCCTAACAGTTTCCATCCTCGTACCACTCCCTTCCGGCTTCTTGCTTCCCATTTTTTGACGTACGATGGCCGTTAATGATTAAGTATAACTTAAGACTTCAATGTTAAGATAAAACAGTAGTTAATTACAACCGCAACTAAATACTTAACAATAACAAAGAAGTAAAAGTCAACCAAAGATTATTAACCATTTCAG
The DNA here is from genome assembly GCA_903632075.3 of Acanthosepion pharaonis. NCBI lineage: Eukaryota > Metazoa > Mollusca > Cephalopoda > Sepiida > Sepiidae > Acanthosepion > Acanthosepion pharaonis. Next base: position 4,571,956 of record CAHIKZ030005121.1, read on the forward strand.
TGAATACCTTGTTAGTAGCACGGCTTGGCTTAACTTCCGGTAAATCTTAAATCAAAGCCCCAATACTCGACGCACAATAATTCAAACTAATCCGACTGGATAGTTCCCCTCAATAATCACTGAATAATTACCCCAGTCAGTAGCTTGACACCGCTATTTATACACCTGGCGGAAATCATATATCCATAAGTCCAGAGTGTCACGATCGAACCTCGGTGTCGTTAGTTACTCATTTTCTGCCTATATGGAACCATTCAACTTTGATCTTTTAAAATTTAAATGCATTGTCAGTCGTTATCTTTTTATTGTTAAAGAACTTTTTTTTTTATTGTTCTCTCTCCTTAAAGTATTTTGCTTACATTCTGTAACAATCAGCAACCCGATGCGTCTTAGTGGCTTTATTGCCTTGCTTCGGATGAAATGATTAAAAAATATGGTCAATCGTTATGTCTTCTTCTTTTCCTCATAATCTTCATTACCTGGGATCCGCTCTTTCGTTCATATTACATTCATTCATCATAACTATTTTAACAGTAACATTTGATTCAGTGGCTTTTGAGCCTCGTAATGAATGAAAATTAATATAGTTAAAGTAAAGCTGTTATATACTGCACTTTTTTAACTTTCGCCTTCGAATTCTAATACACAACCCAAAGAAACTCGGCTTTGGTATCAATAATTTAGAGACGCGTGCAGATGCTTTTTTTTTTTTTTTTTTAACTCTGTCTATTTATTAAGAAACATTAGCGTAATGATGTGACTACTTTTCCTATAATAATAAAAAACAGACGTTGGCAGATAATTGAAGTTAAAATAGTGAATAGCCGTTCTTCAAAGAAAGAAAATATCAATGGTCTAACATGACGCTCAACTTGTTGTCCACTAGTGTCATAAGTACTATCTTCCAAATAGCATTTTTCAAACAACCTACTGAATATATTGCTCATTATTTATCTCCTGATACCAATTGTCTTCCATTTGCAAAACCTTTGTGTGCTTTTTTTGTTCTGATGCCAAATTTAATATGACGCCACTTTCAATATTATCCTTCATTACATAGTGTAATTCAATCGACAAATAACATTATTATTTATTCTTCTTTTTTCTTTTCTTTCCTTCTTCTTCCTCTTCTTTTCTTCTTTTTCTTTTCTTCTTTTTCTTTTTCTTTTTTCTTTTTCTTTTTTCGTTTCTTCTTTTCTTCTTTTTCTTTTCTTCTTTTTCGTTTTCTTTTTCTTTTTTCTTTTCTTCTTTTCTTTTCTTTTTTCTTTTTCTTTTCTTTTTTCTTTTTCTTCTTTTTCTTTTCTTTTCTTCTTCTTTTTTCTTTTTTTTTTTTTTTTTTTTCTTTTCTTCTTTTTCTTCTTTTTCTTTTTTCTTTTTCTTTTTTCTTTTTCTTTTTTTTTTTTTCTTTCTTTTTTCTTCTTTTCTTTCCGTCTTCTTCCTTTTTCTTTTTTTTTTTTTCTTCTTTTTTTTCTTTTTCTTTTCTTCTTTGTCTTTTTATTTTTTCTTTTTCTTTTTTCTTTTCTTCTTTTTCTTTTCTTCTTTTTTCTTTTTCGTTTTCTTTTTCTTTTCTTCTTTTTCTTCTTTTCTTTCCGTCTTCTTCCTCTTTTTTCTTTTCTTCTTTTTCTTCTTTTTCGTTTTCTTTTTCTTTTCTTCTTTTTCTTTTTTCTTTTTTTCTTTTTCTTTTCTTCTTTTTCTTCTTTTTCGTTTTCTTTTTCTTTTCTTCTTTTTCTTCTTTACTTTCCGTCTTCTTCCTCTTTTTTCTTTTTTCTTTTTCGTTTTCTTTTTCTTTTCTTCTTTTTCTTCTTTACTTTCCGTCTTCTTCCTCTTTTTTCTTTTTTTTTTTTTTTTTCTTTTTCTTTTTTCTTTTTCGTTTTCTTTTTTCTTTTCTTTTTTTTTTTTTTTCTTTTCTTTTTTCTTTTCTTCTTTTCTTCCTCTTTTTTCTTTTCTTCTTTTTTTTCTTTTTCGTTTTCTTTTTCTTTTCTTCTTTTTCTTCTTTACTTTCCGTCTTCTTCCTCTTTTTTCTTTTCTTCTTTTTCTTCTTTTTCGTTTTCTTTTTCTTTTCTTTTCCGTCTTCTTCCTCTTTTTTCTTTTCTTCTTTTCTTCTTTTTTCGTTTTTTTCTTTTCTTCTTTTTCTTCTTTTTTCCGTCTTTTCCTCTTTTTCTTTTTTCGTTTTTTTTTTCTTTTCTTCTTTTCTTTACTTTTTTTTTCTTTTTTTTTTTTTCTTTTTTTTTTTCGTTTTCTTTTCCTTCTTTTTCTTCTTTTTTTCGTTTTATTTCTTTTTCTTCTTCTTTTTTTTTTTTTCGTTTCTTTTTTCTTTTTTCTTTTTCTTTTTACTTTTCGTCTTCTTCTTTTCTTCTTTTTCTTCTTTTTCCTTTTTTTCTTTCTTTCCATTTTCTTCTTTTTTTTCCTTTTTTTTTTTTCTTTTCTTCTTTTTCTTCTTTACTTTCCGTCTTCTTCCTCTTTTTTCTTTTTTTTTTTTTCTTTCTTTTTCGTTTTTTTTTTCTTTTTTTTTCTTTTCTTCTTTTACTTTTCTTCTTCCTTTTTTTTTTTTTTTTCTTTTTTCAATTTTTCTCTTTTTTCTTTTTTTCTTTTCTTTTTTTTCTTCTCTTATTTTCTTTTCTTTTTCTTTTCGCCTTCTTCGTCTTCCTCTTTTCTCTGTTTTTCTTTTCTTCCCCCTCCCCCTGCGCTTCTTCTTCTTCTTCTTCTTCTTCTTCTTCTTCTTCTTCTTCTTCACCTTGCCTCTTCTGCTTTCAATAAGTCCCCTGGGTACTCAAATTCCTCTTTGTTCCTTCAATTGTCTCTTTCTGATGCTTATTAAAAGGCTCGTTTTTCATTTCATTTTTTCCTCAAAACTTCCTAATTGCTCACGTGTTCTATCCATAGTATTCCCAATATCCATCTATAGAACAACGTCTGTTGTTTCAATTCCTGTGAAGAGATTGTCAAGCATTCATTGCCATGTAGGGGGATTGATATTATATAGCAGTCTTGCATTTCTTTGTTGCGAAAGCGGTTTTTCTGTTTCTTCATGTTTTATATACAATTATAAAAAAATTTCTATGCACCCAAAACTTCCAATAAATGTTGCATCCTCAGTAGCCGTAAAACTTCTTTGGAGTTCAATCTATGAGCAAATAGCGAAACTCCAAATAGAAACAAAAAGAAAATTACAGACAATACCTATATTTAGTAAAATGACAAATTTATTTTTAAAACAAAATGACCAAATATACATTTTATAATAGAATTACCTACGACACATTTTATAGAAAATGAGCAACAATATGTTTTGTCTGTAACGGAATACATTTCATTGCGTTCAAAATATATTTAGTTGAAGCCATATATTGGGTTCAAAATATTTACATATCGGTTTGAAATAACCTCAGGCAACGAAAGCATATTTTTGAAAACCGTTGTTGTTTGTTTAACGGCACATCAACGTATTATGGGCTATTTAATGTCGAAATTTAAATTTTCTAGAGTGTTTTGAAATAATAAAAAGTATGATATATGTTGTTCTATTTTTAGCGAAATATCAAAACTACATGGGTCATTAATTTCCAAAATGTGAATAATATGAACAATTTTATGACTTCAATGAAATAAAAATATATTGCTGGCCATGTTTCTTTAAAATTTATTGTTTCTAATTTTACTAAAATAAGAATTGTTTCCCGTATTTTTTAATATAAAAATATATTTTTATCCATTCATAGCGTTCTGTTTGGGGTTTCACTATTTACCGATAGCTGGGACCCTAACAGGTGCTACTACCGCAGCTCAAGATGAACCTGGGGAAAACTGCAATTACGGGCTCTAAGGGTTAAATATCGGCATTAAATGACCTATAAGCAGTTGATATGCCGCTAAACTAAACCAAAAAAAAATAGTAATATTCTATAAAGAGAGAATTGTCGAAATTCTTTCCATAGATCTCGAGTTTTTTATTTCTCCAAAGATTACGGAACTGGAATAAGAAGACATCAGTGTCAGTGATGGAGATGAAATTCACCATGTAAAGGAGAAAGTAAGTAAAGAATATTATATGCCTGGTGTTATATACACAAAACAAAATATCAACCAGAACCATTTTGGACATCTCTGTGATGCAATTCAGTTTCAACATCATTCAATGGAACAGAACATACATTAAGCGAATGGATATCAAAATGAGAAGATTTCACACTTGCCACCGCATTCGTAATCCTAAAGCCGATGTTGAACGGATGCATATACCAACCAGAACTCATACAAAATGACCAAAATAGGTCTTCAAAGTTACCTAGAGACTTGTAGAAGACTAAATGAAGATTTCTGAAGAAAAACATAAAAAAAATAAGAAACAATATTCCGTAATAAAGTAAGCCAACAAATTCAAAAAGGAATCTCAAGTGAATGAAGTAAGACATGATCCACATCTTGCAACAGTATAGAATCTAAAAAAAACAAAATCAAATGCAATGGACTAAACGCAGAATCACCTGCAAAATAAACTTTTATATGGCCCTACCAAGCAATGTAGACAAAACCTATATTCATCAGTGATTTTGAACTGCAGGATTAAAACCTTAAACTACCTTTTTTTTTGTCTTGGCTGCCCATGACCAATGCTAATTAAGTATAAATTATCAAGCAAAACATCCTGAAGTTTGTGTTGGCTCCAAATGCAGATTTTGTGTTGAATGTCCAGAAACAATAAATCTTGCATCGAGTTTTACAGTATCAAAATACACTGAATAGAAAACTGGTCATGCCAAGTCGAGCCAAAATATCTTCACTGGAAGATCTGCAACATTTATGGGAAGGAAACTAGAGTAATTTGTAAGAACATCACCTGTATCAATTTTATGAGACTTCATATTGCACAAAGACAGAACAATCAATGTTGATCGCGCAGGTATAGTGATAGATATAAAAACAGAATGGAATTTCTTTGTGACATGGCACTTCTCGCAAACTATAATGTAGCTTGCAAGAGCAAAGTTCTAATTACTGTTTATAAACACAAAACCTTCGTCGATTTTTCTCGATCGATGATTTCTGCTCATTTTTGGATTGTGTGTTTATAAACTTAAATAAATTGTATGTATAAAAATAACGTATTAAGAGAAAATAGATTAAATAATTGTTGGACTTAATCGATTTCATAATATGTTGTCATTGTTAAGACACGTTTCGTGAGCAGAAATGATCGATCGAAAAAAAATCGTTGTTAACTAGACTCTCTCTGTAGCTGAATTTTATAGAACGTCAGGCTAAATGACTGTTTCCGTATAGGAATACAAGTTCGATCCCTGTCGTAGGATGATTACTTTCTACGAAATTTCTTGAACATTCAGGCCGGTAAATGTAAATAATACTATTTAATTAAAGACACAGCATTTACTTAGATAAATTATTTCTACGAAATTAACGTATAACTAGAAATATATATATATATATATATATATATATATATATATATATATATATATATAATTATTTATTTAAAATATGATTCCAAAACGCTTGAAGATGGAACAGAGCTTATTTAAATTCAATTTAATTTAAATAATTATATTGAAGTTTTCGGCTCTGGTTTTGAAAAATGAAACATCTTATGTAGCGTTTTGGAATCATATTTTTAAATAAATAATTATATTTATGCTCTACATTTGTATCGAGCACTATTTTTAAAAATAATAACTAAAATACTAAGGGACTTTGGATTATTTACCTAGCCAGTTCCTTCCTATTTTCTATATATTATACACACACACACACACACACACACACACACACACACACACACACACACACACACACACACACACACATATATATATATATATATATATGTGAAAAGTGAATATAAATATAAATAAAATATATATGTATAATTATTTATATATTATATATATGACTTTTATTAGAAAGCGCTCAATATCAGAGATAGAGCTAACATATTTGGTTGGATAGATGTGAGTTTGTGACCCTGGGTTTCACGCTTTAGCGATCGTCAGACAAACTGATTAATGTTTTAAAAATTTGGGTTTATGTAGATTACGTGTATTGGTGTTATTGTGGAAGTGGTGGGGAAAATTTCGTCGTTTTGTCATTCATCGTACTAACGCAAACATCGATGTATGCAGACACATATACATATACATACTTGGTCGTCCGTCGGGACTTATACATATATATAAACATATGGAGACAGTTTCGGCTATGACACATGTATGTATACGGGTGGTGTTATGTCTATACATACGCATTTGTAAGTTGAAATGTTGAAATTTAAACATTGGAAGTGTGGCGGAAATGTCTCGTTATTGTCTCGTGAATGTATCCATGTCATATTATGAATTTTTTTTTTTTTTTTTCCGTTGAAAAATATTTGAAAAATATTTTCTCGCATGTATGTATATATGTGTGGTGGGGTTTGTGTAAAATTATGATAGGTAAAAATTATTATTATAATTATTTATATTTATTTTTAAATTTTTTATAAAAAATGGGGGTTTATTTGTTATATTTAAAGCTGGTTATTTGTTTGTTTTTGGTGACTGTGTATATGTAACAGGTAAAAAATTGTAATCCTTATTGTTTAATTTATACGGTGATGTTTAATTTAATAACGGGTTTATATGATATGATGTGATAGTAATGTTTCAAAGGATTGGAGACAATGCTATTTAGGTTTTAGCTAATAGTTATTGTAAAATGGAAGAAATTGCAGATTGGTAGAAATGATTAGTAACGGTGGTGGGAGAATGATAAAACCATGAATGTAGTTATAGTGGTGGTAGCTTGAACTAAAAAATGGTTGTTGGTGTTTTATTTTTGTTTTATTTTGTTATATGTATTAATTTATTTTGGTATAAATCTTGATAATAGGTATTCTATGTAAAATTATGGTAGTTGAAGATTGCTATAATTTTTAATTACAAAATTATTATTATTATATTAAAGCTGCCTGGTAATAGGTGTTTGTTCTCATGGTTACATATGGAAATTATATCTGATCATATTGTTTTAAAGTATTAAATATGCTGGGGGGTAATAAAGATTGTAGTGGATTATATGTTAATAGTGGGTGTGATGTGTAAGTGATGGTGCTGTGTGTAGGTGGTAATGATAATATTGATAGTTAATAGATATTGTAATGTGGTAAAAGTGATTACTAATGGTGGTGCAATTATAATAATGATAGGTGCAATTATTTTGATGGTATCTTGAAATTAAATCGTGATTGTTGGTGGTTTGTCTGTTTTATCCGTTTGGTATGAATTCGGATAATAGATACTTGTTCTCATGCCTACATTTGGAGATTATCTCTGATTTTATGTTTAGCAAGTTATTTTGCGGTTTGTGTGATATTATTGCTACTTTTTTCGTGTAGGCAAAGTAGGCATTTTTTCGTAATGTTGTTGTAGGCAGGGGGCTTTTTCAATATTTCCCATCTTATTGTTGGTGTGATGTTTTTTGTTTTTTTGCTGCCATATGTATGTAGAAAGTGTGGTGCTGTTCGAATATTTCCTGTTGTTGAATGAAAGGTTGTGATTGTTATTCCTCATCTTGAATGGACCTTCGGTGGCACCGATGTAGTGCATAGTGTTGTTGTTTGTACTTACCTTGGCCTTGTATATTGTGTTCGTAATTTGGCAATTTCCCTGAAGTGGACATGTTGCTCTGTTTCTGCAGTTGCATATAGGATCCTTGGTTACATTTTTTTGTAGGTTGTCATTTTTTGTTGTGGTTTTTGATTATATCTGTTATGTTTTTTGTACAGCTGTAACTGATCTTTACGTTATTTTTGTTAAATATTTTTGATAATTTGTTTTCTTCAGTGAAGTGTTTTTCTATTAAGTTTAGGATATTTTGCCTATGTTCGTTTTAACAGTTTTGTTATATGGTGGGTTAAACCAGATAATGTTTCTCTTTCTGTTTCTGCGTTTTGGCTGTGGAGGTATATATTGTAGTTGTTGTGTGTAACCACTTGCTTTTAGTGCTTCGTTGTATGGTGCTATTTTGCTATTGAAAATTTGCATGTTAGATGAGTTCTCAGATAGTCTGCGGCTGATTGACTTTGGTATTTGTTTGATGATAGAAGGTGGATGGTTGGAGGATGTGTGTACGTAAGTTGGTGTGTCATTTTCTTTTTTGTATGGTTCATATGTGTTGTTGATCAGGTTAAGAGTGACGTCAAGGAAGTTTACTATAGTTGTGCCTGTATTTATCTCTATTTTGAATCCAATGTTTTTTAGGGCGTTCACTATTTTCTTCCTGAATTTGTCTACTTTGGGGCCATTGGATTCCCTTATTAAGATAAGACCGTCACCTCTGTATAATCCTGTGTCCTTTCTCTCCAGGATTCTGGCCAGGTATGATAGGATGAGTATGCCTACTAATTCGCATATTTCTGATCCATCGTGGCTACCCATTGTTACGTCATACAGGTTGTGGTTTTGTGTCTTTGCCCATGGTTCATTGTTGTGGAACAGCAGGGATTTGCGGCAATGCTTGATTATTTTTATATCACCGTCCGTGAGTTTTACATTTAGCTGTGCCAGTTGTATGGCTTCATTTAATATGCTTTCTGTAATGGAAGGGTAAAAATCCACAATGTCAAATTGAATGAAAGTGGATTTGTTCTTGTTGTCTATCGATTTAAACCACTCTATGACGGCTTTGGTGTTCTTCCACTGGTTGAGACTTAATTTTTCCCTTAGGCTGGTGTTGATATTTTCTAATATCTTCTTACTAATTTTCCTATCTCGCTCTTCGCCGGGTTAATTAGTCTGAATGTTGGTTTTTCTATGAAGCTGGCTTTGTGGTCCGTTGCCGTGATGAAAGCATGTTGTTCAGCTAGTTTGTTTACTCTTCCGTCTATATTCAATTTGGTGGCTATATTTTTGGCTTCTTGGTTTATAATGTTTATTGTGTTCGTGTTTGTCTTTTTGTATAGTTGTGTAATTTTGTTGGTTAAGAGTTGATTGTAGGCTGTAGGTTCTATGGTATATATGTTTGTGGTTTTGTCAGCCAAAATGAATACTTTGTTGGAGTTGATTATTTTTTTCCTGTCGTCTATGATTTTTTCTGGAAATTGTCCAAGTGTCTTTTGAATTTCAAGGTTCTAACTATGTTTATCATGTCCTCTTCGAATTTTAACATTTTCTTGCATATTGGTGGACACTTTTTTGTATTAAAGTTGAATGTCTCGGGTTTTTCAGTTGTTTGGTTTTTTGGGTCGTTGAGGGAGAAATATGCTTTCCATCTCATTCGTTTTATTAGACTTTCGATTTTCTCAGTTAGTTGGAGTTTGTATGAAGCTTGAGTAGGTATGGGGATGTATTTCAGTGAGTATCGTAGGTCAAATTTATCCATTATCGTAAAAAGAATGGCGCGAGTGCTCAACCCGTAGTACGATGAATGACAAAACGACGAAATTTCCCCCCCACTTCCCAATAACACCAATACACGCAATCTACATAAACCCAAATTTTTAAAACATTAATCAGTTTGTCTGACGATCGCTAAAGCGTGAACCCAGGGTCACAAACTCACATCTATCCAAATATAATATATATATATATATATATATATATATATATATATATGTGTGTGTGTGTGTGTGTGTGTGTGTGTGTGTGTGTGTGTGTGAAAATATATAGAAAATAGGAAGGAACTTGTTAGGTAAATAATCCAAAGTTTTCCAAAAAAAATTTCGCTTGAAGATGGAACAGAGCTTACTCAATTTAATTCAAATAATTATATTGAAGTTTTCGGCTCTTGTTTTGAAACATGAGACCTCTTATGTCGCGAGTTGGAATTTTAAATAAATAATTTTATAATAAATAATATATATATATATATATATATATATATATATATATATTATTTTTTGATAGTATAAGTTTTCAGTAATTGTTTATTTTTCATGTGTGAATTCCGTAGAAATTTCGATGGTTTAACTGTTATAATTATTTATAACACCATTTCTTTCTATTATATGCGACTGGGTTAACGAGAAAATAGCAAACATCATAATGTATGATGTTTTCAAACTGGACTGATTATTAAAATTTGAATACAAAAAGTGAAACTACTTTTGGTAATCATGATTGTAATATTAGCCGTTTCTTTATATGGAAACATTCGATATAAATTGGCCGAATAACCTTTGTTTCTATCAGTTGAAATTTATAAAACCATTCTATTAAATAATTTTTCAGGAAATAGTTTTCTCAAGTCCACTAACTCTTACCGCAGTTTTTAATACTAATGGAGGTTTCTTTCCTAACCTTTTGTTTGAAGTACTGTAGAACATCAACATGTTAATTTTGACATTATTTTCTCTTAGCGATACATGTTCTATCCATTTTAGTTGTATATATTCCAAGAAGTTCGAAAAAGATGATTTTCTTAAAGTTTCATTCACTCGAATTCATTTTAAATCATTGATCTGGGAAAACGATTGTAAACAGTTAACAGTTTAAATATTTCTGAAGTGTTTGAGCGCAATGTCATCCAAATGAAAGCCTCGTTCTGATAATGCTATTTAATTACATGACTCAAGTGCTTCATTTAATATAATGGTGTTGGACAAATCTACTCCAAGCGCAGCTTTTTCTATGTTCGATTTCCCTATCTTCTATACTAAATTTAGTAATATTTATTTTGAAGAGCTTAGTATTTACTAATTCTAACAGCTGAATTTCATGATGGATTCAGTGTATGTACCACCATTGCATTCATTCCAACTGCAGGTCACAGTCTCCTCTTTAGAAAGGTTTATCTTGAGTCCTACTTCTTGAAAACATACGTACAGAATGTTGATTTTTATTAGATATCATTCTCATCAAAACTATGAATGCATATCGCTCTTATTATCCTGACGAGAAATCAGGAGCGCTGTTTTCTAATAATAGATTCGTTTGGCATATGGTGTGGAATAGATAAATAATCAATACCTATCTCTCCCCATCTATGATTGTATATGCAAAGAACATAGTCTACGAAGAATTTAAACAGATTTGAACTCTCAGTTACTCCTTTGCGAACAGCTTTGAAATGATCCGGTATTGCGTTCCCCGCGAGACACGAACGACTTTTTGACTGATATGGCTTCTTTGTTTGATCTCTGTATTCGGTGAAGCTTTTAAAAGATGAGAAGAGGAATTCTTCATTGATGTGGTCATTGGAAGCTGTAAGCACCCTAACCAAATATGTTATCCTCCAGATCTTGTATCAGAAGTCTCTATACTTAATAATCATAATCACTGTTCCAAGCGTCGTGTTGATGACTGAATCATACCGACATATATTATCATTCTTATGTACATTTAATTCTTTCTTGCGTCAAGTTATATCAGTACGTTGTCATCAACTGCTCTCTAAATTATTAAATATTGCTTCATGCGAAAAAAAATCATTGCAATTTTTAGAAAAGACCATTTTCCTTCGATTCTTGTTGACTAGCGCTACTGAATTCCAAACCAAAAAGGTGAGAAATAAAAAAGATGGCAGTAATTGGGGATTTGCAATAGCTAAAAAAAGAAAAATTTTCGCTTATTCTTTCAGATTGTAAACCCTCATGTCTTAGTGGCTTTATTGCCTTCCTCGGGGTGAAGTAGGGACGGACCTTTTTCGCACTTTAATATTTCCCATTTTTGAATGCACATAGACTTCAAGATGAAACATTTTCTTCACAGTTATCGCCATCTTCACTAGCATGGCAAACCCCTTCGAATGCATTCGAGATATCTAGAGCCACATAAGGAAACATATACTATTATCTATTGAAATTTAGAAGCTCTTTCTCATAAAACAATTTTTCAGGAAGATGGGTTTATCTATTCCAGTTTTCGCTCTTTTTTCAGTATTAGTTTATTTTCGACTTGTGTTCTAGCCATTTTTCTTGTTTTTGCTATTGCAACTCACCAAGTACTGTTATGGAAAATTATTTTAAAAGAAAGAGCTTTTAAATTCCAATAGATCTGCTTGGTCAATGAATGGCAAATGTTTCCTTACGAGGAAACGGCTAATATTCGAGTCATGTTCGTAAATAGCCTTGTCAGATCAAAATTTCATATGGATGTCATGCATGGTGACAGACCCATTCAGTAATATCTAAATTAATAAGTCTTTACAATCGCTGTCTAAGATAAATGGTTTCAAATAGCTTTGTGACAGTGAAGCGTGTGAGACCTGGAAAAGACTGTCCTCTTTTGAATATTGTGAACTGGCGCTGTAGAGTCACAAACAAGGAACTATACCAAATAGAAGAAACCTCATCAATTAAGGACTATCAACAATAGAAAATAAACTGGATAGCACATTCCACAAGACTTCAAAAATGCTTAGGGATGAAACCCTCTTCAATACTGGAAAAGCGAGAACAGCTACTGGATTTGTGAGGCTTGTTTTCCTGTAAAGATTTTTAAGAGAATTATTTTAGGAATTTCAACCGATATTAGCACTGGTTTTTCGGCCAATGAATGTCGAATATTTCCTTATGGGCAAACGCCTAATATTATCATTACCATACCTTTTGTGCCGATTAGTAATTACACAAAACTTAAATCTTTCACTATTTTAATCTATATCTTAATTCATTCGATTATTTCGTCAGGTACTGTCAATCTTGAGTATCTGAATGGAAGCGTCTCTACTTATCCGAATATCAGGATCTGTTGTTTATATGCAACTTGTGAAATGATGAATGAACATTCTTGTAAGTTAACTGGCCTTAAAACACTAACGGTAGATTAGGGTCCGTATCCCTTTGTGAAGGCAGACGGACGATGAAATTATGGATAGCAGCTCGGATTGAGGAATCGGTGAGCTGAGTTTGAAATCTAGTTGAATTTATTACTTACCCAAGTAAAGGGAAAGAGAAGGGAGGAATCCTCTACTTCTCAACCTCCCAGCTAAGTGTAAATAGCAATACAGAGTAGATTCTTTAGGCTTGGGTAGCAACCGGCCTAGGAGAAAGTAACTCTGATTTCAAAACTGTATTTAACCCTGGTGTAGCAAATCCTATACACCTAAACGAAAGGATCGTTCGCATTGGTTCGATGATCCCGACTACGGTCGAGAAATGATGAGGATGAATTCAGTTTCATGATAACATGACTAGCGGGTCTATGATATGAAGGGTATTTGTATACGGGGCGAACCTACAAGTCGGAGGCTATCGACTCTGGTTTAATCCTGGAGAGAGATAGACTCCACAAGATCTACTTGCTCAAAACATGCTACACGTGATATAATACTTCGGTATTTAACACAGATATATCGAAGGCGTTGTTCGAACATCTTTTCTCTCTCTGTCTCTCTCACACACACACGCATGTCAAAATTAGGAGCATCGAAGTCTTCAGGGGTTCACACCACGTGATTACCATTGACAACAGGTAAATCGTATATCCCACCATTAATTCAACCCTACACCTGTCTACCCCAATAGTTTAGTATGGAAATGAGTGCCTCATCGTCTGCGTTCCAAACAGCATATCCGAATGACCAACATGACTATCTTTGTAGTTTTAATAAAATTATTAATTGAAAATCAATCTTTCTTTGACCGCGCATAGTGGAATCCGTGGAATTCGAAAGTCGTGATTATGGCTCAGGCAGAGTTGTGAATTTAATCTGGCTACTGCAATAAGCAAGATTTCCAATCTCAGTTATTTAATATTCTTCTTTCCTCATATTCAACAAAATTAGATGAAGTGACAAATCTCAGAGACGCTGATCTGCCCGGCTTTACAGTAATTGACCCTCGGATTTAATAAATTGTTCTGAAATTGGAACTTAAATGTTGGCTTAAAAGAACTTTTGATTTTCATTGAACATTCAAGAAAATTTAAAAAAGAAAGAAAAGAAATATAAAAAAAAACTTTTTTGTCGATATCTTAGTTAATCAAATCTTTTGATTGTATTACGAACGCACTGGCTATATCCGAATTATAAACATAAGTGTTTTATTATATTCAATTTTTTAATTGAGACATTTTGAAAGAAAGTCATTATGGGTCTATTAAATCCATTCGTTCATTTCATATAAATCCCGGCTATAAACAAAATTCAGTGTTGTAATTTTCTACAGCGATGTTTTAACGACTGTACTTTTAACATTAATCAACAAGTATTTTCATTATTGGAAGAATAATACCAATAAATGAGATTTTATATTCTGTGTTTAGCGTAAAAATAACCATGCTGACTGCAGTAGCCAGGTCGGATTTGGTACAATATCTGAGCAATAAGCACGCCTTTAGGGCACTTAGATGTGATGTAATTGTTAGCAAGTTTGTCCTTATCAGATCAGTTACGACTGAGTAGTGAGTTCGATCTTTGCTGGATGCTCCACACTTTCTCAATTTCATACTAGACTATTAAGAAAGGTATCGTATTCACCTAAGATTAACCCCACTCGAAGAATGGAGATCTCTGATTCAACCATTTCAAACAAACTGGAAAAAATCACCTCATATGGCTACAATATAAACACTGACTGCAGAATGATTGGATCATCGGGAAATAAACCTGTTTCCTCAACCGAATCTTCTAGTGAGGAAATTGCCTAGGAACGCAGAAGGTTTTAAAAGAAAACTTGTAAAATGAGGATTGAAACATTGTTTTAATGGTCACCGGCCACAAAACACTATGAGTAGACTAGGGTCCTTCGCTATACGTGAAGCAAGTTAGATGATGATATGGCTAAGGCATTAAATGATCAAGGGATCAATATCTTTATACGGGGGGAACATTCAAGTCGGAGGCTATCATCGACTCTGGTTTAACCTAGATAGAGATAGTCTCAGCCAGATCGACTTCCTCAAAACACGCTACACATGAAATAATAATTCGGATTTGAACGCAGATATGTCGAAAGCGTTGGTGTTATGTTCACATAAGCATTGACCGTACGACCACAACCCGTTTTGGGAGTGAGGATGAACGATTTCCGACACATCAGTTTTACCAAATTTTTATGGATAGAAACTTATTCTTCCAGTGATTATAATAAAATGTCAAACCTCAAATCAAATCGTATGTATTGCCTTTTATAACAAGATACGTCATGGTTACTAGTTCTTGGCTGTTTGAAGTGAACATGCAGCAGTTTTCATTTGTAAATCTCTCTAAAAACGATACTGCTATTATCAGGCTTCGACAGAGTTTGTCTCGGTCGTTAATTCTAAATGCTTCTGAAAATAGGATGGAAAGGGCCTTTGTTCAATCTGATATCATACTTGTTGGTCACGCATGCGCATTTACGGTCCTGCATGCTCACTAACGATTGAGGTTGTTGTAGCATGTTCGGAAAGAAATGTCAAAACAAACGAGTCTACGTAGGAGAGTCGGAGTGACAGAACTATCAGGCATTCAGGAAAACTATAGCATCTCCTCGCTTCTTAATACCATTCCAATCCGTTTACCGACACATTTCCTGGGTATGACGATAAACTACGCCCACGTCTTCGGTAAGAAGATAAACTACATCCAACAACAAAGCCTCTGATCAGGAGGTTTTGAGGAGCGTGGAACCACCTCTTAGTTGCTGGTATTTCCAGGGCCACAGTGACCTAGGATGGTAACACTTGTTAGGGTCCCAGTTATGGGCAAATAGTTAACCATCAAACTGAGGTCAAAACACTATGAATGTGTAAATATAGGTTTTAATACCAGCAATAATTTTTTGGAGGAAAATTCATTACCAGAAATACATTATTACCACCAATAGATTTTTAAAGAAAAACAAAATATAACCAGCAATAAATTTTTTGAAGAAATAATATTACCAGCAATACATTTTTGGAGAAAAAAAAAACGTATTAACAGCAATAAAAAAAACTTGTCGGCATTCAATAACCCATTGAGGTTGATACGCTGTAAAACAAAACAGATCAAACCAAACACATTTCTCTGCAATATGGCTTCTCCTGGTGATGAAACATAAGTCAAGATTTATTTCACTTAACTGTCCTGTGATGCCTCACACAAATCCTATGATGTTTTTTTTTTATGTACCACGAAGCGCAAGGCTTCACTTGTTATTATATTAGAAAGCAGTGGAAAAAATAACAAAATTTGACTATAAGTTAAAGTTAGGGAGATCAAAGTATTTTCTTTTTTTCTCATTTTCAGCATGTACACCATAGTCTCCATCTTTGCTACACTGCTATGACAACGTTTCGACCGTTTTGTCGTCCTGTTTTATACTAATCTGAGTATGCTACAGGGAATGTTGGACTGGACCCTTTATTTAATCCCTCGGGAAGGTATATTGTTCTCGCTTCACTGTCCCCTAATTAAGTTTATACCCTCTCGTTCTTATTTATGGTAACGCTCAGTTATTGCTCACTTCATTTGAACTGATTCTAAACATGCAGGAAGATTTAACTCACAATTAACATGTCAACCACCTTACCAACCAAAGCTTGAAAATGCCAGTACGTTTTTCTATCCATTTTTTTGCAAGAATTTGCTGGGAATATTTAAAATCAAATTGTTTCTCCTATATGTCACCCCATGACCATGTCAACCAAGTCTCCCTCTTTTTTTCTTTCATTCTCCTCACATACACTCTATCTGTCCCTCCCTGTGATACAGGCATTTTATCACTTAGACTAGACCCAATACAACTTTTCCCACACACTTTTTAGCCTTTTAACAAAATCAGACGAGAGAGATGAAGAAAGAATGTTCACTGTGTCGGGCAAGATAATTTCTCTTGCCAGAATCGCCATTACGTGTTTATTTGTCTAGTCACTGAATATTGCAGTCAAATCTGGTCTGGTGCTTTTGCTGTGTACTTATATATTCTTGATAAATTAAAGAGAATCTGCAATTTTAATGATCCTGACCTGGCATATCGGCTTCAATCACTTTCCCACTACCGTGACACGGCCTCCATATTCTTTTTATATAAATATTTTCATGATAAGTTTTCTGATGAGCATCTCTTTGGGTATCGAAACTTTTTGAATTTGAGCCAAGTACAAGATTGGCTGTTAGGGTTCATCATTTTACAGTTAAAATGGCTAGTCCCCTAGCTTCACAGTCAACTTTGATCTACAATAATGTAAATACAATGTCAATCTGTCTTCTGAAATTCTTGTTCTTTTATTGTGCTCGATCATTAATGTTTTTCTTTTTCTCTTATTATTTCAGACAGTAAACCCTTGCGTCTTAGTGGATTTATTGCCTTGCTTGAAGGGAGATGATTGTAACAAATCTATTAGATAGGAACGAATCTTTTTCGCATACTAATGTTGCCCATTTTGACGTCATGTAGACTTAATTCAAGAGGAAACATGTCCTTCACTGTTATCACCAGCACGGCAAACCCCTCCGAATTCCTATGAGATATCTAGGGTCAGAGGTCATGCTTCACTGTTCTGATCCAGAGCTTGATATAGACATTCAGTCGTTAGTACATCGGCATTACACCTGGCAAAACGAAAATTAGGTGTTCATCTCATGTTTCCCTGTTTCATGGTTCGCGTAGACATTATCCACTTGTCGGCGATGGGACCTGACAATAGAATTCAGTGTCATGTAATTTCTGTAGACACATTCAAATTTAATATCAAACTCCCAGATGTGTAGACACGGTCTCTTCGATAGACTTTGCAGGAACATATAAGTTGAATATTTCATTTTACTTTCTACTGGTCAAAATCTTAAGACCAGATACAAAAAGTTTAAAAATATAAAATACTGTTAATTAAATCAAAATATATTTTTGAAACATTTACATTTAATTAGAAAATGTAGTTTATCAACAAACAAGTGAATAGTTTAAGCATTTAATTGATTAATTTAAACAAACATTGAAAAAAAGATTTTTTTGATTGGTCATAAAGGTAAGACCATGTGTGATACTGAACCCTTTACTTTACACAAGTTTATCTGTCAAACTGTTTATTGTTTCCCGAATCATTCCTGGTGTCTCTTTGTAATCGATCATGGCCTTTCACAAATTCTTTATTTTGGGGGAAATGCTATGGCTTATTGTGAATGTGGAGGGAATTTCCGTCGCCTTCTTCACGGTATGAAAATTAGTATAATCTTTCTCTTAAAGTTGCTGAGACCTGGGACTAGATAACCTAGTCTATTTTACTATCGAACTCATAACTGCAGAAAAATATGATTCCATACCATTTTCAGAGACATGAAGCCTGTAGCTTTTAGTAAGAAATATCGGCGTTCGAACATAGCGGAATACAAAATAACAGAAAATTTTACTTAACTAAATTGACTATTGCATGTAAATCTGAGAGAAAATAATAACAATGATGATATTCCACACTAAAATCAAGGAAGGAAATCTCCATCAATATGGGAAAGAGCAATAACAGTTACTGGCCTTGGGAAACCTAGATTCGCATGAAAAATGGTTTCAAGACAAGTATTGAAGCTCACTCAATGAATTCAGAATATTTCCTTATAAGGCAACGTCTAATGTAAAGATTTCCATTAATATTATTGCGAAAGGAAACGCAACTGATTAGATCGGAACTCCAAATTGTCACGGCTACTTGATTTTCCGTTCTGATAACCATTTCGCACCACGCAATTTTTTTATATATATATATATATATATATATATATATATATATAATGACAGACTGTTTTCCTCATCAGTGTGGCTAGACGTCCGGATGCATCTAGCAAAGTTTGAAACCCGACTGAATTGGCGTCAGTCAGGGATTCTACCACTAAGCCGTTGGCCTACGGCAGGGATGAAGGTGAATTTGAGCGTATTTATTTTTAGATAAACAAACAGTGACGGGGAGAACTCGAACTTTACCGAAGATATATATATATATATATATATATATATATATATATATATATATATATATATATATATGTGTGTGTGTGTGTGTGTGTGTGTGTGTGTGTGTGTGTGTGTGTGTGTGTGTGTGTGTGTGTGAGTGTGTGTGTGTGTGTGTGTTGGCAGTATATGTTTGCTTATATTTGCAAGGGCTTCTTTCTTTGGGATCGTCTATTAGAAAGGAACCGCTTATTCCCAAAAGTGTTTTTTCTTTTACCTGCTTACTGATTGGAGTTCATTATTTGAGACGCCTCTTCCATTGATATAATTAACCTTCCGATAGAAAATTGTGCCGCAGAGATTTCTTCTTGGATTAAAGCCCTCGTTTACCTTCTCGTACAATCTACTATTAATCTACCTAGTTCACACCGGCCTGTTCATCGACTATAGCTCACAGGAATCACTTCTTAGCAGTGTACCAGCATGATAGTTCTGATTACAAAAGAACACTATGTGATCTGCTTGCAATAATTGCAAACATCTCTTCACAGAGGCTGATAGATTGAAGCTCCTCTAACAAAGTTGGTTCTTTTAACTATTAGCGGCTCTGTAATAGTATCTTAAATAAGAGTAAATCTTCTATTCTCCTCGTCTTGACTCAATTCTTCTACTGATATAGCAGAATGTTTTGCTCGTAAATTCTCATCAAATTCAACTCGTGACTCGTCTAGAGTAACTTTTGTCTAACTTTTCACTTAGAATTGATCCTCGATTTTCTATTTTCGGTGGTTTTTTTTGTTGTTTTTTTTTTGTTTTTGTCTGTATGTGCGTCTGTTCATAAGTGTGTGAAGTTTATCGGCATAGCAAATGTAATCTGTTTTCAATGTGAACTTTAAATGCAGTCAAGTCCCGTGTTTCACATTTCATCCCATGCCATCGTTTCGAAGTTAGTTCGGCAAAATATATATGCTTTCTATAAGCAGGCTCTCTCCTATAACTGCCATTGTCAACCTTGTCTGCCTATAAATATATGTAAATCTGAATCTATAGACATAAACATTCGACCAATTAGGAGACCAAGTCTCAAACATTATTCCGTAAAAAAATGACGGTTGCAAAGAAAATTGAATTATTTTTATATAAAAAAATATTTTTATGCTTTGTATTTCCCAAAAATATTTTATATAATATTTATTATGAATGCTAATTTTAAAACGAAGAAAAAGAAGCTTTATATTGATTAATTTTAGAAACAAAAAATCGAATTTGATTATTTATTCTGACAAATAAACTCGGCGCAAAAAGAATTGTAAGAAACAGATGATCGTAAAAGAAAAAAATAGTCAGTAAATATTTTCAATCATGATTTTTGGAGAGTGTGACAGAAATATCTCCCACATATACATCCCAGAATGCCTCACACATAAATGACACTAGTGTCTTCATTTAGCTAATGTCGGGGGAAGGGGTTCTTCCTCACAATGTATAAGGAAATAAAAGAATTTATTGCGACTCCGTGTAGATTTTTTTTTAAGCTTTATGTTTTTTTTTTTTTGGCACGTACAAAGAGAAAACCAAAAAAAAAAAAGCTTATAGAATTTCCATATTTTCTCGAATAAAAAACTCTCTGATATTGACAGGGTTCCAGTTGATTTGAATTCAGGATTACCATAAGGAAAGAAAAAAATGTTGTTTATAATTAATTGTTACGTTTATATTATTTTCTAGTCCGCTAATTAAAAAATAAAAATAAAACATAAAAAATTTACATGGAATATTTTTACCGTTTTTTAATGCAACAAGACGAAACATATTGACAAAAAAATTGAGATAATATTTCGCCGGGGAATTTTGGATAATGGAATTTTGTTTCCAGAGATATCTTGCAGAACAATAAACAAAACCATTTCGCCCCCTCTTCGTAACAGCAGCCAATAATGCCATATATATTCCTTAGTCGATTATGAAATGGCGCTCAGTTTAATAAAAGTGAGAACTTTATATGCAAACCACTGTAATTGGGAGAAAATCAATACAATTCAGATATAGAGTTTCGGAATCGTATTTCTACACATTTCACCAAAGACTAATACCCCTAAATATCAAAGACGGGAACCATTAAATATCAAAACAGGTAAATTGCTCCAAGAACATTAGATATTTTATGAGTGTCCAGCGGATTCTGAAATTGAACCTGACTCCATAAAATATTCCAAGACATAATAAACAGCATATGAAGAATATTTAAGAGGAAAGAAATTAATAAAACCAAAAAATATAAGAATAAACACGGTCAGTTCCAGATATGAAACAATGTTGATATTAACCAGATATGGCCACAATGAACGTAGAATTGCAATGTCGCCCAAGAAACCACGAAAGGAAACGACTAAAATGGTTTGTCTTAGAAGAATAACAATAAAGTTTAATTAACAGTAGAGAAATCTTATTAAAGGAAAAATATATGCTCTACGGCAGGATTCCAATCTGCGTCCTGCTGGGCAGGTGTAACCGTCGTTAGATCCAATGCGCTTTAGACTTTTCGGCCACGAAGTACGTCGATTATCAGGCCAATTTGATCATACCTGGGAGTGCATATTTTTCTTTAATCTCTCGAATGTTCAGGCCTGTAGGCAGAAATAAATGCATATACTCTTTAATAAATATACGGACCGTCTACTCAAATATGGGTATCCACTAAAATAAGATCTAATTAAACAAATATATATATATATATATATATATATATATATATATATATATATATATATATATATATAAACCTAGTGATCCAGACAAACCTACCCAGGTTTCACCTAGGTAGGTTTGTCTGGCTTTCCCTGACAATCCGCTTAGGTCAAACCTGGGTAGGTTTGCCTGGCTCACTAGGTTTGACTAGGGGCTGCTCTACGGTTGTATTGAGCTCTTTTTAGTTAGTTGTTTACTCGTGTCGGGTTTTTTTGGGTGGGCTTTCAACCTGTATCTTTGCGATTTTTTTTCGACAGACTTTCATGTTCCTGGCTCTTTCTTTTTTTTAATACCTTTTTTCCTTCGAGATTGATTTGATTATTGGCAATCAAAAATTCGAAGGTTTTTCGAGACGAGTATAGTTACCTATATTTATATATATATATATATGGTAATTGTTCGGATAAAGTTTTTGCTATGGTACCTTGACATTTTGAGTTTAAGTGCAGTACTAGACTGGCGCCAAGATCTGATCAATTTACGGTTGAGATGACTAGATGAAGTTGCAAGTTTCTATTCTTGCATTTCTCGCTTGGGAACTCCCTTCCAGCTCCTTGATTTCAAGCCAAATTTGATCTGCAAAATCTGCTATCTACTCTCCTCTTGGTTACTCTTTCCCTTTCCCGCTCATTTATAACGTTTCTATTCATAATTCGTACACTCCTTGTAATTCCTTATGTCTTAATGGCTTTATTGACTTGTATGGGGTGATACCTATTAAATAAAATTCTAGAAAAAAATTCAGAAAAAATATTTTTCTCAAGTTCACTGTTATCGATCCGCCCTTTATCGACAATGGTTTCCTTCCTAACTTTTTGTTTGAAGTTGTGTAAAATGTAAACATTTTGACTATACAAATATTTTCTAATATAGTTACATGTGATATCCAGTTTACTTGTTGAATATCCTCAGAGGATGTGGTTTGTATTAATTGGTACAGCTTATTTTACTTCAGTAGCCATGAGGTTCGAAAGCGTATTGTCACTGCTACGGCCTACATGCTTCATTCGCTCGAAGACATTTGTAAACATTACTCGTCGAACGTCGTTGTATACAACTGACAGTTTAGGCATTTCTCAACGAGTCTGCTGTTATGCATGGCATTCATTGGAATGTCATGTTCTGACTAGGCTATATAAGAACATGACTCGAGTTTTGAAGGTTTTGGTTTTGTCTAGACTTACAGTATACAACCCCTAGCTCGGTTTGGTAGGAATTTTGGAAATTATAGTCCCCCACTGTAAACAGGAAGTAAGAATTAAATCTCAAAGGTCAAGACGACGAATGTGAAATGTCTTAAAAGTTTTAGATCCAGATCGGTACAGTAAACCAGCTTAAAGTTTGAAATTCTTTGTCATGAAGAAATAAAACTTCTGTGAATTCTCTTACGTATTTATTTTTTTCTGGTAATGACCATTGTATGATCATTAAAAACAGTAGTAAATTGGCTATTATGTAATAATTGAATCAGAAATAATAAAATGATAAAATTTTTGTCTCCAAAAACAACCAAAGAACTGACGCTGAAAAGAAGAATTTACAAGTCATTGAAAAAATTAAAAGCAAAACAATCCACGAAACAACGAATGAAATAAAATGGATATACTCATATTAAAGCCCTTAAGAAAATTGATTCGAATCGATCTAATCACTTTTTTTATGAATCAATCTCTTGTCCCCAGCTATGGGTTAATTAGTAAGACCTGCATCACTAAATCATTATTACCTCAAAAAATTCTAACAATTTAGAAATGTTTTCTGGATTTAAATGGCTTACAATGTGTTGATAAGCCGTAAAAAACGAATCCTTCAATCAATCGTCAGTATATTCAGCAACGACACTGTTTTGATGAATCTGCTCTGGTAATACCCAGTTCACGCACTCTCACGTAGTCATTTCGAAACCATTCCAGTGCTCAGATAACAACTGGAACGATTGTCACACTTCCTCAGATATCTAGCAATTTTAAGACTCTTAATTATATTATCATTTTGACTTCTTGAGTCATGAAAACGTTATGGAACATGAATTTTACTCTTCTGCTAATTGTTATTGTAGCACTGAAGACCTTAGGAAACGAATCGAGGAAGAAGACTAATTAATGTTATGTCACTAAAAAGAATATTGTGATTTCGACATGGATGCCTTATGTTAACGTAGGATATTTTTCTTGCAGCATGTATTTATTTTCATTTTATTGTTCAACCAATACAATGTCCCTCAAGAGCCTCTCAAGCTAGAGGCTTAATGAATTAAATTTTTGTGAGATCTTAAGAGAGGAAGGAGGAAGAATAACTATATATTATGAAGATATGTAGGATAGATTGACTTTAGCTTGAAGGCTTTAATTGTCAGGGAATCATCCCCACCCAGGGATTTTGTTCCACAAAGTGTTAGAGAAGCTCGCTGTGTGGAACTTCTTCCTTACTAAAGGAATACGAAATAAATGCGGATAATGCGAAACTAAGTATGTATTTGGATTTAGCATTTGCCATAGTAAGTGCAATAGATTAGGGTGAATCTAGCAAGAACCTCTCTGGATGGAAATGGGTTGCAAGGTGAAAAATAAATCAGCACACACACGGTAGAACAATCACTATTGAACTCTGTCAACGCTGGACAGATTCCAAAAGCGATTAGGCGGCATTATGTCTGAGGAATTCTAGCGTCGGAAAATGATTCCTCTAAGAAAAGACTTGACGACCAAAAGAGCAAAAAGAGATCAAATGGTTCGTGACTTCATTCCAATAAAAGGCAATTGTTTTTTGTCCTTCGATGCCAAAGGCGAAAATAACGGACATTAATCTCAGAAGACCTACAAGTGTCAGTTTTCAAGCAATCAATTATCGAGGAGAAAAAGGGAAACCGATTTCTATGCAGTCACACTATATAAATCAAAAGCTGTTTTCTACGTTAAATTGCCAGCTGCGAAAACAGAATGTAACAACTTTTTCTTACCATTTTACTCCAAGCAACACAATAAAGCCACAAAAACGCAAGAGGTTACTTAGTGTTAGAGAAGAGGAGAAAAATATACTAAGGAGATTAAAACTAGAATTAAGATGACACAAGATATCGACTGACATGGCGTTTAAATTTCTGAATATCAAAGTTGATTCGGAAGCAAGAAACCGGAAATGATGTCACCAAGTGAGAAGTGCGAGGGAAGAATCTGTCAGCATAGAACTTACGGTTGCATCTAGCCATCTCGGCTGTAAAATAATCAGAATTTGCCGCCAACCCAGTACTTCGCTCCAATTTATAAAGCCTGGGATTCATAGAGGACTGTAATATTTATTTGCAAATAAAAAAAATGTTGCACAAAAAAGGGTTTAAGAGAAAGCTGTCTTCAGTTTGTCTTATCTTAAACCTAGATATAGCCACAATTACTGATCCACATATACCACAGTATTCCTTTCACGAAAACACATTCTTACTTACAATTCTTACGACAGACAATATAATATCTCAAAATCTAACTTGCTTGCTCCCATATATACAATTTTCCTGGAGGGATACAAATAAAAATATTTAAAAATGAAAACTTCAATCATAGAAGGAAAATTATCAGAACAATAACCCTTAAAGTATTTATAGAAAAGACATACGGAAGATACGTCATGGCGGTTGGAAAGTGACTGAGGCTGACAACATTGCTTATTCATCTTTGGATTTGATCATGAATTTCTAAATATATACCAGGAACAGCAGACCAGTTATGGCAACAATATTTATAACATGAACAAATGGCAGACTTATAAATATGTATGATAGGTTCTTGCTAGAAAATTTGTCGAGTTCAATAAATTAAACCTAGCTGCAGATATAACAATTGATTCAATATAGTCTTCACTAAATGTCAGCGAAAAACATTACACTAAGAAGGCGCTATGTGTCCCTCTTCTTGAGGTTAGCATCAGCCATTCTGATGGAAGCTAAAGAGGATAACTGTGAGAATATATACAGTAAGAGGCAAAACAATAGGCGCACTCAGAGAAATGATTCTGAACAAAATATAAAGCTTATTACATTTGTATTTATTAGCATGCCTAAGCATTGTTTTGACTTCGAGAAATGTGGCCGCTTTTCATGTTCTTGGGCTGTCGAATAGATCGATAGCTTATAAGATTAATCGAAGTGAGTCATTTGTCCGCAAGTTAATCAAAAAGAGAAATCAAATTGAAAGATATAATAGACGTAGCGGATTTGGCCGACTGATAAAAACTACCGGCAGGGAAGATGGAAACTTTGTTTATCAATGCAAAAAAGATCGATTAGCATCGGCACATGATGTTTCCAGAGTGTCTTATTTGGTGATTTCTTCAAGAACAGTCAGACGCAGGCTTAAAGCAAAAGGTAATGTTTCCAAATACATAACAAAGAAACCTTTCATATCTGGAAAAAAATCGACGGTCATGCTTGACTTGGTGCAAAGCTCATTTACACTGGAGTAAATCTGATTAGGAATAAGTTATATGGAGAGACGAGAGCTGCTTTATATCAGATATGAAGGACGAATACGTGTTTTGTGTACACCCAGTGAAATGATAAAAAAATAAACGTTTAGGGTGCATTCTTAACAGCAGGAGTTGGTAATTTCTACAAAATCTAGGGAATCATGGACCAACATTAATACCACAACATTCTTGTTAATCAAATATGGCTTCTTTTTACCCAAGGTCAACGTTTCACATGCCAACATATAACGATCCTAAGCATATTGCCTTAAAGAATTAAATTTATCTCGAGAGGAAGCGTGACGAGGATAAATTGTTACTCTTCCAGGGGCCTAGTCAGAGTTCTAACCTTAACTCGATTGAATACCTTTGGGAAATAATGGACAAGCGTGCCCGTAATAGGAAAGTTAACACAGAAGATGAGCCTTTTCGTGAATTAAAGAAATTCTGGGAAAATATGGCGTAGAAAGTTGACTTACTAAAGAATTTAATCTATAGCATGCCAAGAAGAATTAAGGCCGTTATTAAAGCAAACGGTTACCCAACAACACACTAAATCATTTTTTGTCTTGTATAATATACATATGTACAGCTGTATTTTTTTTAGAGAGACTGGGAGCGAGAGTAAAGAGGCGTGATAGAGGAAAGGATAAAGAGAAGGAAGGACAGGGAATATATCAAGGCATTTGGAGATGTCGATTGACATTACATTCGAATAGTTGGAGTTTATAACTATCAGGAAAACAAGTAGTGGGAAGGGAATTCCACAGACCGGAGGTGCGAGACATGAAGTTATTGGAGTAGAAGAGACGTCTACATTTAACTGTTTCGACAGTGAAAGTATGGGACTGAGATGCCAGCCTAGTTGCACGTTTAAATTGATGCAGTCTGGGAACTAGGGAAAGTAGGTCTTTGGAGTAGTTACCGTGAAAGTATTTGTAGAAAACAGAGAGGGATGCGTCGGTATGTCTGTGAGAGAGCAACAATAGACGATATGACCGATCACGACCAATAACGTCTTTGGATTTTTTCAAGGTAATTAAGACTAACAGCGTGGGCAACAGATCGTATATGGCAGCAGTATTCCATGTAAGGGCGAATGGTTGATATATAGATGTAAAGGATGGACTCGGGCGAGAAAAAACTTTCTGGCGCGACAGAGATAACCAACATTCCTTGTGGTGGATGAATCTATTGATTCAATGTATTTGTTTCATCTCAAGTCAGCGGACAGTGTGAGACCAAGAAGTTGCAAAGAGGTGCTCCCTTAGAGTTGAGTATCAGGCATTCTAATGGGAGGCAGGGATGATTCCCTGTGGTCATAGAGAGCAGTTTTGTTTTTGAGGCATTAAAGTCACCATTAAATCCCTATATTAATAAAAGAACTCTTTTACGGACTTGTTTTTGTAAAAATACAAAAATCGATTTTCTATGACTGCGTCCATTTTTTTGTCTTGTATGTGATAGAAGTCCTAGTGATTAAATCCATTGAGGAGGAGTAGAGGTGGATTCGTATATATATATATATATATATATATGGGGGGTGTTAAACAATTAAAATAATGCTGGGAAATCACACAGATGAAGACGAGACATGACGTAACAGAATTGGGTTTCTACAGAAAGATGCTGAGAATGCCATGAACTGATGAAGTGAGCAATGAAGAAGTTTCAGAGAATATGGAAAAAGTAAGAACACTTCTATTTTAGAAAAACGGCTGAAATTTCTATTGCTCGTAATGGAAAAAGGAGGACTTAAAATTTGACAATCACAGGATATATTGAAAACAAGGACAGAGGAAAGCAGCGAATAACACCTGCATAAGGAGCTTTTGTCAGTGATCGAGAGAACAGGGATTAGGAGAACAAAGCACAGTAAATTATGTATAGCCATAATCGCCAGTGTCTTGAAGGGACATGGTATAAAAAAGAAGAAGGAGGAGGAGAAAAACATCAACAACAAATTACTTCTCTGACAATCCTGGTCTCCAAATAATCATAATTTATTTTAGTCCATGAAAACCAGTTTTCAAAACCGATCCTTTGTTATATATTCTAACCAAATTATTATCATCGTTTTTCTTGATCGTAACATTCAAAATAACGGCCCATTTTTCTTTGACATGTTTCACCTGGGGTCCGACGTCATTTTAAAATCAGTTTATTTACAAGGAATTAAATCTACATGACTGCGACAAAACATTATTCCCAAACAATATGTAAATACTTGATTTTTAATTTAAGTCACTCATTATAGAAATTAGAATCTTACGCCCATGTCACATTGAAACAATGGTTCTAGTACAATTAGAGAAATTAAGCAACTTCGAGCCTGGACACTAGCCAAATGGGTGACCGTTTGAAAATACCTTGTGCTGTAAGGTTGGTTGTGCGTATGGAAATTAATTCGGAATTGCAAACCGGAGAGCCGGGTTTCACTTCCAGCCGGGATCGTTATATCCACTTATACGTAAATACACTTGGGAAAGGATTGAATGCACCCATTTACCCCAAAGCTATCGGTAAATTATTAGGGTTAATTATTATATCCAAAAAATTATTACAATCTATAAATAATTTCTTGCTTTAAATAGACTGCAAATGGTTGCTAACCCGTAAAAGATAAAACAATAATTATAGAAATCAGATTTTAGTCCACCTCAATTTTAATGATTTGTGTTATTATTATTTAGACAGATTCACTGCTATTTCTCTAGTGGCTTCGTCTTCAAGGTCGAGAATTATTTTAGCCGCCAGCTGTATCCACTGCTATTTATATACTGAAGATTTGCATATGAATAAAATATTCTACCAACTTTATTTTTATTATTTCCACAAAAGAATAAAAGAAATGGCCTTTCAAAATAAAACTAAACCAAATTAATTATTTATTTTACATTTTTCTTACCATTTTTTAGTTTTTTTTTTATTAGTGTTCGATACCGTGTTATTTAGGTACTTAGGAAGTCTCAGAAGATTGGTCAGGGGGTATTTTTGTAGTGTTTGGGCCAACATTATGAACATTCTCCACCCCTGCACACATTTATTTGATATTTTTTTGACAAGGTTAATTTGGAATTCATCCTTTCAGCAGTTTTTAAATACAATTTAACCAAATTATTTTTTCTTTTTTTTTTTTTTTTTGTTCGATACCCGTGATACACTTCGAGAGTCTTTCTGGTCGGGAATATTTTTGCAGTGTTTTGGCTAGGAGAGTTACAGGTTCTTTTGATTTTGGTATGTTATTTCTATCAAAACCCGGTATAAGGGTCTTTGAGATTATTGTATCTGTTTCAGGTTAGGAAATTGTCGTTCCTTCACCGACAGAAGCGAGGTGACGTAGAGAAACCGTAATTTCTTTTTCATTTGGTCACCTAACAACTGCGTCATCATCGGATTTCGCCTGAATCAGCTCAACTTCTTGTCTAGTAGGTTCGTACTTGTTCTTCTGAATATAGTTTCTCATGAGCACTTTCTCGGGAATTGTCATCCATGAAAGAACAGATCTTCCAAAGGTTCTTGTGGAATACGAATCGTGGTTGTAGACAGTAATGAATGATTCGAGAGGAGAGCTTCAGATAAAACCGTTTCCCATTGATGCATAGGTAAACCACTTAAGGCTAAGTTGATTGCCCTCCATAAATTTCTGTTCAGTCCCACCACTTGACTGTTTCCTTGTCGGTTGTACTCAATTGGTGTACTAACTGCTATTCCTTTTCCTTTAGAACATTTTTTTTAAACTCCTTCGAAATAGAACTAGGTCCTCTATCAAAGTGTATATAATTTGGCACACCAAATATGCAAAATAATTTACTTAAGCAAGTCAATAGAGATGTAGCGAGCATGTCCCCACACACAAAAGCGAAAGAGAAAGGACTATATTCGTCAACAACAGTCAAATACTTTTTGTCCTCCTCGGTTTGAAGGAAGCTGTCCCTTAAAATCCATATTCAGTCTTTCAAAGTGTTGAGTGGCTTTTATTAATTTGTCCCCTCGTCTCGCAAATCTTGATTTTTCAACAGCACACACATTACATTTTTCAATCATTCTCTTTCCTTCCTCTTTGGAGCAGGGCATAATTCTCGACCTGATAAAATGCATGATTCTTGATAATCTTGGATTACACAGATTATTATTCAATTCGTTAAGGACGATATTTACGACATATGCGCTTTACTGCCCATGCGTTTTTGATTCCTGGTCAATATCTGATAACATATTTGCAAGTGGAAAGTCCAGTTCATCAGCGATGAATATTGTCGTTTTTAGTCTTTGAAGCTTTTTGTTTATTGACAATTTAGGATAGAACTTTTTGGTTCGTGGCAAGAATAAAATATTTACCTGTCAGATAATGACTCCATTTTATGATTGCTTCAGTGATCGCATTAGCTTCTTTCTCCACAGGGAGTGGTTTCGCTCAGAGGGGTTTAGAGTTCTGGACCAGAATGCAACATACCTGCTTCCTTGATTTTGAGGTTGTAGCTAGGCTTCTGTAGCTAGCATCAGTTTTAATTTCAAGGTGATTTTCCTTGTTTTCTAATACAATTAATGTTATTTTGCTTGAATATTATTCGTGCCTTGTTTAAAATCGTCTAAGTCAACTTATGAACACTGAACAAGCCAAAAATAAATGACAACATAATGCAATCGTTCGTGTATTGCTTTTATAGAATGTCATCCAGATAAACGTACGTACCTGCAACAAAATTTTAATAAAGACTGTCAGAATTTAAAAACCCGTTTGTATGCGCTAAAACCGGATGAAACAGACTGAATTTCTAAGTTACCAAAATGAATGTAGAGGGTGGGATGATCAGGGACCTCCATATCGGGAGGGGCATCCAATCAAAAAGTAAAATAAAAATTTAGTTTGCATTTCATTTGAATAAAGTGTTTATTTCAGGTTTCATCTGTTTTACATATTTAAAATGTCTTCCTCTTTAATATTTCTTAGCACTATGCCCTATAGGCCGCAATACTTGTGTTTTGGGGGCATCCAATAAAGGAATTGGCCCTGAGCATTATCAAACATTACAAAATTTCTGAACGTCACTGCTACAGATATATGCTGAAAATTTTATCAACTTAACCAGTAAGAATCAAGGAAGTCTTAAAGCAAATGACAACAGAAATTACACTTAAACTCAAAATCAGCAAAACCAGCTGAAATCACTTGGGCAGATAATGAGGAAAGAGGGATTGGAAACCTTAACACTCATGGGGTATACTGAGGGTAAGACAGGAAGCGAAGAGCAGAGAATCACTTACCAGACGAGCTTATGTAAATGGATAGCGAGAGAGGTTTGGGGTCTTTAGCAAAGAGAGAAAAACTGTTAGCAGCCACAAGAGATAGAAAGATGTGGAGATCCATGATCGTCTAGGTTTTGAAGGGACGAGGCACATAGAAGAATAAGAATTTTTGAAATTCCCGAAATGAAATCACAAATTACATTTTGTCATTTCATGTATCTGTTCTTCATCATGAATTTTTCAAGATTTCTTTGATTTTCTGAAATTTCAATTTTTCAATTAAACATTTCTATTTTTCAATAATTATCTTTTTATTCTTTCTAATTTTCATCACTAGTTTTTTTCTCATGTGATTTTGTTTCTTGAACTTTAACTTGAATGCGAAGTTTTATCTCTTTGTTTTTACCGCATTCCTTCTTCTGGACTTCGATTATATCCTTATTTACTTTTGACCTTCTTTCTCTTCGTCTGGTTTTCATTTACCTTCTGCCGCCGAACCTTAAATTACATCCTTTTGTAAATCTGCCATCGTTTTTCATTCTCTTTTTTTACTTACCTCTCCTTTCCAAATGAATCATATACTTATTTTTTTTATGTCTTATTCTTCGTTTTACGCCACTCTAATTTCCCTCTGCTTTTCAAATGTTCTCCTTCCTTTCCCCATTGGCTCTTTTTATTCATTTTCTTCTTCTTGCCAACCGCGTATACTTTATAGATTTTTAACAAAGTTGTGTACATTGCCAGACGCCGAAATGAGTGATAATTGTGTCTTCACAAAATAAATGACGTCCATTTTCTTTTAATGCAACCAAAACAAACAAACACAATAACTTATCACTAAGACTGACATCTGGCAATAAAATAATCCTTATAGCTTTTTCAGCCAGCAAACAATACATTTTCTGTTCACGACATCTTTTAATCTTCAGCCTATACCACGTCTCATTATTGTAAGTATTTTAAAACGTCTAAATGAGGAAAAGATATACCATCAGATCATCTCATGGTAAAGTCCCACATGTGAAACTAATGGTATGAATGATATGTTCGCTATTCTAAAATATTTAAATGATAAAAATTCATGATTTCTGGTCATACAATACGTAATATCAACCAATTCAACCTATTCTAAAATGCTTAAATGAAAACAAAACCCGATGTCACAGAGATAGACTGAACGATATGTTTGCTATTCCAAAATACTACAATAAATTAGGTTATCTCCCCTTGTTCCGGCTGCTATTTGAGGATTCTGTTATCTACTTTTAATGGTATAACCACATTTTTGCGCCAAATAAGATTTGGCGCGTAATTACAAACGCTGAGGTCTGCGCACCCGAAAATTTTCAAAGAGACAGACGTCTTTAGCTGGCTCCAGGGAACGGCGCCCAAACCAATTTCGACTGAGAAAATCCGATGCTCAACAGAAGATATCTGTCTGAACTTTCCAGATGGCCCCCGAGACAAACAACAAGCTATTTCCAACTAAAATGTACTGGAAGTGACCCAATTTTTTGACTATACCCACTGAAAATAAGTTTTTTAGCAACTCTCCCATTTCACGATTTAATATTAATGTTATTGTTGTATGTAAAATACCTTTAAACAATTCAATTGTTTCTTCCTTGTTATCTACCCGACTTGATGTGAGGTCGTTGAAAATCCCATAATACTTAATTTTAACAATTCATGCTATCGATCATACCCAAATATGCTAGTTTGAATGCCATTTTCGTTAATCTAAAATGTTTAAAAATTCATATAATTATGTCATCCAATAATATCTGAAATCTGAAACTGATTTATACAATGATAACATTGCTCTTCTAAAATATCTAAATGATAAAAATGCATAACCTCAGCTAAACACATAATTGTTTATATAGTCTGGACTGTTGTCCTCATCTTTGTTGCCATAGTAACAAGATTTCGACCGTTGTACGCTTCAGTCTTCTTCAGGTAAATGGAATTTCGTTCGAACACTTTATTGCATCAACTGAAACGAAATGTTCTAGTTACACGTGTCATACCTCGTCCAGACATTTCAGTGTCTGTTATCCCCCCTTTAACTCAACTCTCGAACTTTTTGTTCACAACTGCTGTAGCCAAGTATTGAACTCACAAGTTTTTGGATCAAATCACTGGATTCAAGCAACGCTTTTATCCTCTCAGCCATGTATCTTTGAGATTTCAGTTCGAAATTTCGATCACCTGAAGAAGACCGGGGCGTACAACGGTCGAAACGTTGTGAATATGGCAGCAAGCATGAGGACCAGATTCAGAAAAATGCAAATATTGTAAATAATTACAACACTTCATCTCATATAGACCCATGATTAATATGAGAAATGTGCAAGGGAGAGATTGAATATTTCCGTGGTCATAAAACTTAAAATCAATCCAATACATAACGTCAAATACCCCATAAATAACTTTCAGTATCTGTTAGGCGTCGTCTGATCGTCTTTTAAGTGTCCCCAAATGCCTAAATAAAAAAATATGATGTCATTATTACACGCCTTCACGGGAAATTAGTCTATTTTATTAAAGCGTCGTTTCGTGGATTTGCTGGCGTAGTAACTGTGTGTTCAATCCTTAGGCTCGTTAGTACAGACTTATGTTTAGTAGAAACTGCGAGACTCATAACTGAGCCGTAATAAAACGAACAAAATAAGAAAACGTCCTGGTTAAGACGATAAACTATATTCAACAGCAAGGCCACTGATCAGAAGGTTCTGAGGAGTGTGGTGTTCCTAGGTCCAATCTGATCAGTGACCTTGCTGTTGAATATAGTTTATCGTCTTAACCAGGACGTTTTCTTATTTTGTTCGTTTTATTACGGCTCGGGAAAAATATTATCAGCGATATATATTTGAAGAGATAAAATATTATCAGCAATATATTTTGGAAGAGAAATAATATTACCAGCAATATATTTTGAAAGAGACAAAATATTAACCGCAATATATTTTGGAAGAGAAAAAATAATTGCCAGCAATTTATTTTGGAAGAGAAAATTATTACCAGCAATATATAGAGGAAAAAGAAAATAAATTACCAGCAATATATTTTGGAAGAGAAAAATATTACCCCCAATAGATTCTGGAAGAGAAACAATATTACCAGAAATATATTTTGGAAGAGAAAATATATTACCAACAATATATCTTTGTCAATAATTATTACCAGCAATAAATTATTACCAGCAGTGCATTTAAAAAAAAATTACCAGCAATATATTTTGGAAGAAAGAAAATATTCCCAGCAATACATGTCTGGAAGAAAAAGAATATTACCAGCAATATATTTCGGAAGGAAAAAATATTACCAGCATTATATTTGGAAGAGAAGAAATATTATCAGCAATATATTTTGGAAGTGAAAAAATAAGACCAGCAATACATATCTGAAAGAAAAAAATATTACTAGCAATATATTTTGCAAGAGAATAAGTATTACCAGCAATATATTTGGAAGAGAAAAATATTACTAACAATATATTTTGGAAGGGAAAAAATGTTACCAGCAATATATTTTGGAAGATAAAAATTGTTACCAGCAATATATTTTGGAAGAAGAAAAATATTACCAGCAATATATTTTGGAAGGGAAAAAATGTTACCAGGTATATAGTTTGCAAGACAAAAATATTACCAATAATATATTTTGGAAGAAAAAAGTATTACCAGCAACATATTTTGGAAGACAAAAATATTACCAGCAATATATTTTGGAATTGAATAAATAATACCAGCAATATATTTTAGAAGAGAAAAAATATTACCAGCAAAACATGTTTGAAAGAAAAAAATATTACCAGCAATATATATTGGAAGTGAATAAATATTACCAGCAATATATTTTGAAAGACAAAATATATTAACAGCAATATATTTTTGAAAGAGAAAAAAATCTCATCAGCAGTATATGTTTTAGAAGTAAAAAATATTACTAGCAATATATTTTGGATGAGAAAAAATATTACCAGCAATATATTTGGAAGAGAAAAAATATTACCAACAATATATTTTGGATGAGAAAGAATATTATCAGCAATATATTTTGGAAGAGAAAAAATATTACTAGCAATATATTTTGGAAGAGGAAATATATTACCAGCAACATATTTTGGATGAGAAAAAATATTATCAGCAATATATTTTGGAAGATAATAAATATTACCAGCAATATATTCTGGAAGACAAAGAATGTTACCAGCAATATATTTTGAAAGAGAAGTAATATTACCAGCAATGAATTTTTGGAAAAAGTATTACTAGCAATAAAAATCTTGTGGGCATTAAATAACCCATTGGAGTTCATATGCCATAAAAAAACAAAAAAAAAAACAAAACCGAAAGAAGATTTTCCTGAAAAGGCTCAGTTCGAAATTCCTTGAACGTTACCAGGATCGACATGCATCTAAAGAAGAGAAAAACTATTCCAACACATTTTATTTACCTAAACCAAAACCAATTTTAATTCTTCATTTTTCATTCTCTGCATTAGACATTTCTATTTTCCGTGCTTATAACACAAGTCGATCAGAGTCCATATCGCTCCCATTTTATCTTTCAAAGAAGCAAACGATATTCTTTTATCTTTTTTATTTCTGATATTGTTATAAATTTGGGTATTTAATCCCGACAGATTTATAAGTTATTGACATTTAGAAAATCTTTCATGAAATCATGTTTATCGGATATTATTTTTGAAACACACTTTCATGAACGTTTTTCCAAATGCAAGTAACTTATAATCTGTCGGGATTAAATGCCGAAATTTATTACATACAGTCGACATGGAGAAGGTATGAAGAAAACAATTTCTTTCATTTCTTTTCTACCCAAAAAGACAGAGAATATAAAATGTCAAACTATTTTTTTTTAAAGGTCACTCGTTTTATTCAGCTTTTTTGTCTCGAATCACTTTGTGAAAAATAATATAAGATTGAATTATCTTAAACACACATTTCTGATATTCCTAAAAGAATGTAATCACAGACACTCGATATGACGTCACAGTCACGTTGAATACTAAAGCTCTCGTCAAAATCCTTTGAAAGAAACACGAAATGTGAGAGTTTATGTTTGAATTGTTTTCGCGTATTCAGTAGAAACACCACGAAATCCAATAGTGGGGGGGGGTCGATGAGCAGGCATCTGACCTGTAAGTGGAAGCGACAGATTTGCATCTACGATTGAAACATTTGGGAGAGTTTGAAACGAACTGACAGTTACTTAAAGATAACCCAAGAAATACGGATTGAGAGAAAGAAAGAAAAATGTCCTTGGAAATTAGGATTTGACTTTGGCCAGATGTGTAACGCAAACTTTCTTGTGTTGTTCCTCGGACTAAGTCACTTAGATTCTGTTTGTCTGTTTGTTTGACAGGAACTATTACAATAGTGTCCATTATTTAATCACAAGAAAGGAATTCCAAAACAGAATTGTTGGTGTGTTGGTATTAGTTGTCTTGTTGTATAAAATTAGGAGGCTAAAAGGTATTTTCGTTTGAACAAACCTAATGCTTTCATGTAGGTAAACTAATAATGTTCATTAAAATAAATAAGAATGAAACGCGTATTATGGACAAGCTGCTGCTGAATGAAATGCAAGTTTTAAAAAATCAGGAATGCTATCAGCCATATAAATTTTCTAAAAAAGAAAA
The DNA here is from genome assembly GCA_903632075.3 of Acanthosepion pharaonis. Classification (NCBI taxonomy): domain Eukaryota; kingdom Metazoa; phylum Mollusca; class Cephalopoda; order Sepiida; family Sepiidae; genus Acanthosepion; species Acanthosepion pharaonis. Next base: position 4,608,857 of record CAHIKZ030005121.1, read on the forward strand.
AAAAAGGCTACAGACTTAATGATTTCCTTATGTATTGCTTCAGAATACTTTTATAAGTTAAAATATATCCAGTAAAGAGATTGATGCGTTCATTCTAACCTCTGAAAAATATACAATATTATCCCCTATAACGTACGCTAATGGCAATATTGCTAGTCACTGTTTCCTTGTTTCGTTGTTCATGGACCGAGCTGTTCATTTACGGTTAAAATATATCCAATCCATCTCTTCGGACATTATTTTATTGCTCAGTGTTATTGCTCTTTCCTTTCAACATATTATTTATGTTACTATTTTCTCTTCGAGTTTGATGACCTATCCATTTTAATCGTTGCCGCTTTTGGATGTTTTCAAGTGAGCTTGTTTCTGTTACTTGTTAATGTTCATTGTTTCTGACTCGTATCCGTACGTTTTTAGCTTTTGTAAGGCATCTTTGCCTATCCCATTGCAACTTTCGATTTCAGCTTCACATTCCCCTATTGCTTTGTTAAAACATTTCCCAGATATTTAAAGCTCTGCAAATGTTTGATTTTGGTATCTCTCATTTGTAATTTGTATTTCGGGGACTTCTTTTTGCTAACAATCGTGCATTCTGTCTTTTTTGTAGTTGATCTTTAGTCCTTTCTTCTCGCTTTCCTTTACTAACATCTCTAGGAGTTTTGTCGTTTTCTATGTCTGTTATAAACCTTGTGTCATCTGCGTATCTTAAGATGTTAAGACTGGCCGCCAATAATGAATCATGGTAAGGCATCTAATTCTCTTAGTATCGCCTGTATGGGTTGATTACTTTCTGTGTGAAAACACATCCTTGTCTTAAACACCTTTCGAATTTTGTGCATCTGCTGAACTTATTTTCTAACTGTATGCCGGTGGTTTTTTGATAGTATAGATTCTTGATTACTGTAACATCCTTCCAAAATATTTCAATTTTACTGAGCTGTTCCAAATTTATCGAACGCTTTTACTTAATCTATAATATACATGGATTCGTCCTTCTACATTTCTATTACTCTTTTGAATAAAATTTTGAACATAAATATTGTCTTCCTTGTTCTAGTGTTATTGACGAACCCACACTGTTCTTATCCTATTCATTAAAATTCGAATGATATATATTATTGTATATCTCATTAAGTTGATTAGTCCATGGAGTTCCCATTAGTTGCACCTGGTTTCTTCGACATTCCTAAATAGATCTACTTGGGTATATTGTTGAATGTCTCATTTTTTTCTGTAATATTGGCTATTACAAAATCATTTAAGGCTGCCAACATCTCCATTTAAATTCCGCCTGGCCCTGCCGCTTTGTTTCTGTTCAATTACGCCAGGGCAGATTCCACTTATGGTAGCATAGATCTTACGGTTACATCTAGCCATTTCAACTGAAAAATGATGATAGCTTTCCGCTAATTTACCCATACATTCATTAAGTCTCGGTACTACAGTGGAATGTTCATCAGAAAATTTCCATGAAAATATTAATATGAAAATCATATTTATTAGTTTTATGAATCTTTTTATTGTTTGACTTCAACACTACTTAAACTTGTTATATAACATCTACAGAGATCTTTGGTTGAATACTGTTTTCCTTTTTCATAGCCATATATTATAATAAGTTTTCTACTACAGAAAGCTTATCGCCATATCATGTTGAAACACGAGTCACCGAAAATAAGCAAAGCCGAGCTTAATTAGTACCTAGCATTAGTTTCAATAAAATGCATATCATCCATCAACTTTCCCTGTGAATGGTCGGAACTGCATTGTCAATCTCTTTCGACATTGTTCAATCCTGCATTGCTGTCGCCAGATCACCAATGTCCAAACCTGAATCCCAAGCTATGATGTCTTGGAAATTCAATTATCGTGAGAAGATACTTCCAGAAGGAAGCCATAGGAGAAGGATGAAACGATTTATCTATCCGCTCAGTGGCAAACTGTAATCGTTTCCATTTGAACTTAATAGACAATTGGTTTCAATTCTCCGTAAATTTGTTCAAAGGATCTCTAAGCTGATGTTCTGGATTTTTCTACGTAGATTTGTATATGTTCCATCCATTCATTATTTAAGACGAACAGATAATGTTCAAGTTTCTGATTCATGCAGTAGGACAGGTTCAATCAATGTTCGAAAGGTTTAAACTTTTAAAGAGGGTGGAAGTTCAAGCGCCAAATGATGTGAAGTTTGTTATACGGATACAATGCAAGAGCTTTGCAGATGTTGAAGACTTTTGGGGAATCTCTTATGCGAAATCCAAGATATTTGAAGTCCTCAACTCTTTTGATGAATGTATTATTGTATGAATTCAACTTGGATGGTTCACGGAAAATTGTGATATATTCTGTCTTACTCTTGTTGAAATAGAGTTATTTAGTGTTATCACATATTTTAATCCACCACTCAAAGTCAGGCAAACATTTTTATATATATATATATATATATATATATATATATATATATATATATATATATATATATATACTACCCAAACAACAAAAGGAAAAACAATTTCTAAAGGCATAGAGACTAAAATTAAGATTAACCAAATTACATGAAACATCGCATCCAACATAGTAAATATATTTCATTAAATAAAAAATAGAAGAAACGAATTCACAGTTGAAAACACGAAATATGTGAAAATCTAACACTTGAAACAGGATATTAAACAAAATTAAATTTGCCTGCAAAACCAACAGAAAAAAGTTTTTGTTTTGTTTTAAAAAAAAAAAAAGTTCTTTAACAATATAACCGGGAAATTAGAAAAATGATTAGAAACATCGAAAAAATAAAGATCATTTATCTAATCTGTGAATTAAAAATGGTAAACTTTCCAAATTTCCAACTGTTACATTATCCGTTATCAAGAATTACAAATTATTAATCTGTTTATGGAAATGTGTTTGGCAAATTCAGATGTTTTTTGTCTGTTGTAACTAAATTTAAGTGACTCTTTATGACGTCATCTCCAACGATTAAACTCAATTTTATACGTTCTTATGTATGTATATATATATATATATATATATATATATATATATATATATATATATACAAGTATATTATATGTTATAAATGTTTTTGTTTTTTAATAATATATATATATATGTTATCATATATATATATATATATATATATATATAAGAACGTATAAAATATATATATATATCTTATCTTATATATATATATATATATATATATATATATATATATATATATGATAAAAATAAATAGGAAAAATATATCAGACATGTTTCCCTTTTATTAGAGATTGGTCTGAGAGAAATCCAAACAAAAAGACAGGACTTGGGTATTTCAGTTTTGTTTTGATCGATTCTCATTGGTCAGTTATGTATCACTAGCATGAATACCATAGATGATTTTATAAGTATGTTTGTGATGATTCTTCTATGTATGAGATTATGGAATGATAATGTGTATTTGTAATTCTGTACGCGTGCCTTTCTAGTAGGAACAGTTCAATTGTCTTCAACATTTAGCAGACAACCGGCACAACGGGGTGGCATTTGATTTTAATCTGGGACTGAATTTTTAATCATATACTCTTTGTATTAGATAGATATATATGTCAGATTCTTTAAGTACGGATTCAAAGAGTGATAGCAGTGTAATATTATATATAATATAATTATATATAATATAAAATTTAGGCGTGTTTACAACTGGTAAAAATGTTTTTGTTAAGTTTTCAAATTATTTTCTCCTTAAAGAATTCTTTTTTTAATTAGAGTGATATTATTGAAATTAGATTTAAATATAGCATCGTTTCTATGCAACATGAGAGTTTAATCGCTTGTCTAAAAACAAAGCTCTTTATATATAAACACACACACACACACACACACACACACATATATATATATATATATATATATATATATATATATATGCATGTTTGTGTGTTTAAGATTGTTTAACGGCCATCGAAAGTACTTTGATTTGTATTAATTTATTTTACTTATTTCGGAACATTTTCCTGGTTTCCGGTTTAAATATGTATATATACATATACACTGTCATATGTCAGAGTAATTACTGCTTGCATTAGTCATTATCACAGAGTTTTGTATATTGTGCAATTGAATGCGTTGCTGTGTATAGGATCACTTTTCTGTTCATCTAACCTTTAATTTAATCTTCTTCAGGTTTATCCTATATATTCCTTGTGGCAATTAGATAGATAGATAGATAGATAGATAGATAGATAGATAGATCTTTTCAGATTATTTCAAATATCATATGTTCATGTCTTCATATATCTTTTTTCTTCTTTTATTAAATGAAATATATTTTGTGTGTTTTATCCGAAATTTGATAATATTTAGGATAAGAATGTATGTGATATAGTGTATTCCTCTCATCGATAATGACTGTTCGGATATATTGTGTTGGCTATTGAAATAGAATTTAATTGAACTATTACCTAATATGTTTCCTTAGTCGTTCACTGTGTTCTTAACTATTCCTCTCTGTCTCTATATTTCTCTCTATATCTATCTATCTATCTATCTATCTATCTATCTATCTATCTATCTATCTATATATATATATATATATATATATATATATATATATAGAGAGAGAGAGAGAGAGATAAAACATTTAGGAAAATTTATGACAAAATGGAAAACGTTTCCGTTTCGTCCTTTACAATTTCATCAGCCTAAATTGATATTTACGTTAAGGCGACTACACATGCGCACAAAATAGAGAGGGCGCTGAGAATTTTAAATTGAAATTTAAATATTTGCTTGGAATTATAGTATAAACAATTTCGTTTAGTTTCTTTATTTTGTTTGTTCCCATCATTTTTGCTATTAAATATTTCACATTGTGATGATAGAAGTTCCGTTAAAAAATTGCAATGTTGTAAGAAGCTAGACTTAAACTAAAGATTACAGCATTCTTTATAATTTTCGTCTTAGTCAATTGATTTCACCTTTAATTTCAGTACACAATTGTAAATCAAAACTATGGCTAGATTCGTTACGGTGACAATTAATACATTGAATGTGATGTGTAAAAACCTCTTGTGTGTTCTTTTAATCTTTTAATATTTCTTTGATGTTTCTCCTATTTATTATTTGTGGCACTTATTACGCACGATAAAGTAAATTTGCTATTGACATATAAAAGTATATATGCAATTTCCAATCGGCTCTTGTTTTGAAACATGAGAACTGTTATGTAGCGTTGGAATCATATTTTTAAATAAATAATGATATATATATATATATATATATATATATATATATATATATATATATATATATATATTACTGTCGGCGCCAGAATTAGTTGGCTTTCATCTGATAAGAATATTTTTAATAAAAACAAAGGATTGTACTTCAATGATCTTCTCCAAAAAAGTTGGTTCAAAAATAATCTATCCTACTTAAACTTCAAGAGTAACACCAGTGTGGATAGGATGAGTTGTAAGCAAAAAGTAGAAAAAGAAATATAATACGGCTAAACCCCTTTTGTTATCTTTTTAAGCTTATAAATAACCATTTCTAGAATAATAACCATCTAACTAAGATCTTCCATAGGAAAACCATCAAAATAAGTTATTCTTGTACAAATAACATGTACAAAATTATCGACTCCCATAATAATTATATTTTAAATAAGTTCTATTGTATCAACAATACACCTGGTATGGATTCCCCTGTAATTGTAGAAACAGTGAACATTGTCCAGTCGAAGAAAATGCAGAGCCTCAAATGATATTTACAAAGCAACAAAAAAAAATAAGTTAAACCACCATATTTACATTGGTATTGCCGCTGGGGAATGGAAACAAACATTTATACCCTTAGACACTTTTTTTCCAACCTAAAATAAAAATAAAAATAATAATAAAAATACCAAACTGCTCTTTCAAAAAAAGAAAATTGTGAATTGGAAGGAGAAAGATCTGATTGACTTGGAAATCATACGCTTCGCTCACACTGCTAGTAATCTTAAGGGTAGATATAACTTGTGATTAGAAGAGACTATGAGGATAATTAAATCCGATAATCAAAGTTTACTACTTAATCAAAGGAATCAACGACGTAGGTTCAACTGATTTAGAATATTATTGATCTTGCTTAATCTATTATTATCTAACACATATATTGCTATTTTTACTCTTTCTCATTCCTATCAAATAACCTTTCCCTCTACATAGATGTTTTTGTTATTATTATTGCCATTACAATTGTTATTATTATCATTACTACTACTATTATTATTTTTTATTATTTTTGTCCTTACTACATGTATTAGTTATTATTGAATAATTTTTATTTAATATTTCATATTTTATTTAATTTATAATTTTATATTTAACTCTACATTTAATGTTTAAAATTTATGTTTAATAATTAAGTTATACTTATATTTAATATTTAATTTTATTTATATATTTATTTATATTAAGTAATTTATTTTTTATATTTAATAATTAATTTATATTTACATTTATTAAATGTTTTTATTTTTTAAATTGATATTTAATACACAATTATTTCACTTATATATATCTTGTAATTTTATTTATTTATTAGTTTACCTATTTACCTATTTATTTATAGTTAATATAGAATATTTTTATTAAATGTATTTAATAACCAGATTTTAATAATTATTTCATTAATTATTATTTAAATTATTATATTATAATGTACGTATTATTATTTATATATTACTTATTTTAGATGTTACATTTTTTACTTACTCATTCTTAAATATTTATTATTAAAATGAAATTTTAAAAAATCATCTCTAATTTTTAAAATTTTAATATCCTTATAGAATCTAGATGTTAATATTATAAAATAAAGGTCAAATTTATTTTAACTGGTGACTGAATCCACACACTCCTCATCTACCACCATGAAATTGGGTTTAAACTTTGTCTAGACGATTCAGTGCATCCTCTGTTATATTCTTCGGGGATAATAAATATACAAATATTTCTTACATCTGCAAGAGAGGGGAATACTTGGAGAGCAATGATCGACGAATGCTTTCGGTGCATTAAAAAAAAAAGAAATTATTTGACTATGGATGACCTGACCCCAAGCTGGAATTGAGCAGTCTGCGTTTATCATTACTCCATGGTGAAGGGAATTTATTTTCTTAAGATTATCAAGAACAAGATAATTTTAGTAATGATTCTTCAATTGTTGACCACTTAAAATATCGAACGGGTTTGCGTGAAAAAAAGCATAAAATAATTTTAGTAAATCTCTTCTGAGCGTGGAACACGTGAAATAGCGAACTGGTTTTCGAAACGCCTCATGCAAAAGTCCATTACAATGTAAAAAAGTTTGTGTCGAAAACATAAAATAGTGAATTGTTTTGAGAAGCAAATCATAGAAAGTCACAAGACAGTTTCAGTAAAGCTGCTATGAGAGTTGAACCCTTAACGTAGAGAACTGGACTGAGAGATGTGACTGTTTTATTTCGAAACTGAACGGAAATATACTGAATGAAAAAGAAATTAAGAAAGAAATAAGTTTTACTTCCCTGTCCAAAATGGATCACATTTACATTTGTTTAGATGTAAAAACAGGAAAATAAAGTCAATGTTGACGTAAATAACCTCGTCAATGAATGTAACTCAATTTACATCTCAACTGGTACTTTAAAGTTCGCAATTGTTTCTTCCCATAAGAAATGAATTCCTTCACTGTTATCAGTTGATTCTTCTTCTGCCTAATATTCCACTCGTTTCTTTGCCGTTTTCTTTTTTGTTTTTTTTGTTTTTTTGTCAGACTTTTGCCGTCAGGCGCCGGAAGTCCAAAGTCACTAAGTGCAAGATGAAGACGATAGAAATACTGAGAAGACTAATTCGCCTACAAGTAAAAATAAAAAAAAGGAGAGAAAAAGAAACTTGCCAAAAGATTTGACAGATGCCACAATCAATTAATTCCTCGGACACACATATATATACAGTCCGCAATCGATAAATTGTGGTCTAAATTACGAAAAAAAAAATGAAAACGACATTGACATCTCATTTTAACATATATTGACCAAAATTACACAAAAATATCTTGAAATATTAAAGAGTACATTTATTCAATAAAATTGCAATTAGCTTCAAGCACAACTTCAAGACGACTTCGGAATATCCTGCAATCTCCTGGGCGGTCTCCTTGTTTAAGTTGGTGAATGCTGCTATAATCCTTGACTTCAGTTCATCTTTGGCGTTACAAGGAATTTTGATATTATTTCGCTCAAATGCTACCCACACATAATAATCAAGGAGGTTCCAGTCTGGGGAGTTAGGTGACCAGATGTAAGGGATGATGAGATTATAGATATTGTCCGACAGCTATGACTAGGTTCTTCTGCTTGTGTGGCATGGTGTATATTCTTATTGCAAGACATAGGTTGTCCTAGCAGCCACTCTCTTGTCCTAGGGCAACAGTACCTCCTCAAGGCACTTGTAGTCCTCTGTTTTGAATCTGACACCATCACCTACAAATTCGGGAGTTCTTTTCTTATCAGAACGATCAGAGTGAGTTTTCCGAGCTGCCGTACATTTGTAATCACCATTAGATTCATCCAACACTTTCCGAATCTTCTGCACTGTCCTCAGATTAACATACAAAAACTCTGAAATTTTTGTATTGGGGTTTCCGATGCGAATGCCAAGCAGCGTTTCCAAATTTCTGAAGGGATGAATTGCGTCATGGTGCTCTTTTTTCTCAAAGACGGTGACCAATTGATCCTACTATACTTCGTTGTCGATAAAATCAAAAACAAACAACGCGCAAGCGCGAAAATATATAAATTGACGATAATTTACCATCACACCTTATATATATATATATATATATATATATATATATATATATATATATCAAGTAGTTTTGAACCCCCGGCAATAAAATAATTACTGTTTGATTTAAATTAAATTTTAATTTGAACAAGAGAATGACTCCAATCCAAAATATAGAAGGAGAAAACCAGAAGATGGAGGTCATATCGGCGAGATCATTGAGTAATATTGAAATACATTATTTAAAATCAATCATCATTTTGTTATTAAAAAATGTGTGAGACACTGCAAGGCGCGTGTAATTCGGCTAGTTTGAATATAAATTTTAAAAATAAGTCATTAAACATTTTGAGTGCTGCATTGAGATGACTTAGTTTCACTCCTCAAGCGATATTCCAAATCTCCTGCTGCATTATATAAATACATACATGCATATATATATATATATATATATATATATATATATATATATATATATATATATATATATATGCAAATTGGGGATTATTCAATTGAGGGTAGGAGGAAACCAAACCCTCACAATTGTTTAAATGAATTCTGTTTCCTTTAAAAAATGTTTAATAAGATATGAGAATTATTCTATTATTGTTCTAAAGGCTGGATTCTAACAATGAGATTAAACGAATTTTCTCCTAAATATATTGTATTTCAAAAAGTAAACATAAAAAACAAGTACAAACAAATAATTTAAAATATGGGAATAAATATCGTTGTTGTGAGATTGATTTGTTTTTGAAGGCTTATCAACCCATTACAGGCTGAAACTAAACATCTTTCGAACTGAACGAGGTTGACTATTGTTTTTGCATACCTATGGATGATAATGGGTATGTCCCCATTCATATAAATACAGTAGTAAATACTGTATGTTGGTCAAACTCTCTGCCTCCGAGCAGGGAAGATCCCCAGAGGAGGCTATGTCAAAGGGCAGAGTCTCGTCTCTGGAAGCAGCTTCCCGACCACGTTTTATACAGAGTCTACAGAGAATTTTTGGCGGAACCTATGGGCTCGGATAACCTATATTAAATTCGGCCTTGTGCCATATTTGACCGCGTGAAGCGGTTGGTAGATATCCTGCAGTTTGAGATTTGTCACCAGCTGTACTGGTCAAACTCGCTGCCTGCGAGCAGAGAGCATCCCTAGACAAGCCTATGTCGAAGGGCAGAATCTCGTCTTGGGCAAAAGCTACCATACCCCGTTTTATACGGGGTCTATGGAGAATTTTCGGTCGAGCCTACGGGCTCGGAAACCTCACATTAAATTCTGCCTTATGTTACATCTGACCGCATCGTGTGGTTGTTAGATATCCTGCAATTGGAGATTCATTGTAGAATTCACTTGACTCATTTCTAGCAGTTGACTACTTCTATGTGCCGCTGGCGAATCTTATACACGTTGGTCTTGTCCTAAGTATTATCGTTCATTGACAACCTTCGTGTGATTATTCTATTCAGTAACCTTCCCTAGATCATAACACTTATACTATCTAATGTCCTAAGCGGATCCTACCTAAATACTAACCGTTAAACTCCAGGTGTTCAGCGTGCAGAATAAACATTTAATCCTATGTTATTTTATACAGAACCAAGAAACATGTTTCCTGTATATAGGTGCAAATGAATACTCACTATAGCATAATATGAGAGTTTACGGTATTTCATCATTATATATATATGTCATACGGTCATAAACATATGTATACTGAAATCAAACTATCCGCCATTGCAACGATGATGTTAAAAGTGTGACAGGCTATTAGATTTAGTCATGAATAAATTACGTTTTTATTTATCAAATTTTTTATTGATTTATTATGTACAATTACATATTATTCACTAATACATTCAATATTATATGTAATGACTTGGTGCCACCTAAGTAACATTAGTTTGGTAGAATTTAAGAATATTTTGGCAGGTTTTTTATGAAAAAGTTGTGAACGAACACTTGAAATATTTTCTTTAGAGAAAATTTTCCCCATTAAGTTTTTTTTTTGCGATGATCAAAAAATAATAATAGGTTGCTGAAAGTTCCGGTAAATAGGGCATTCTGAATAGATCAGGACAACCAAAATTCAATAGAAATGGGGCCCTACAGAAGGATGATGTGAATATTCTAGACCGAACATGTGAGCAACGATGAAGTTCTAGAGACAATGTCAACAAAAAGGAAACATACTTGACATCAGGAAGAGACTGTTGAAATTTCTAGAGCACATAATGAGGAAACGAGGTTTGGAAAATCTGATACTCACAGGTCAGATTAAAGGCAAGAGGAAAACAACGCATAATCTTAATGAGCTTAAGTAAATGGTCGGCTGAAGATGGTTAAAGGGAGATAAAATGTCTAAATTTATTAATGGATTCAGGGGTCAGAAAATTGTGGTCACTTACGTACTGAAGGCACACGGCACATGGATGTGTGGGCTGCATGAACTGACCTTTGAAATTGCGAAATTCAGCCAGTTTTTTTGTTTTTGGGGGCTTGTTTACCTCTAGTTGTTGGCACCGTTGCCACTGCTACACCCACCGTTTGATTTTGAATAATATGCTGGGCCAAATGTATGAATTATTTATCAATGTTTGAGTCGCTCATCAATCAGAGCGTGAGAATTCGATGTTGAAAGATTTGATCATAAACAGATGGTGCTATGTAAGGACAGGAATGTTCTTTCGCAATGTCACATAGTTGAGTTGCTGAAAGAAATGGCAAATATCCAATTTGAAGTGAAGGGCTATGTTTGATTTACAGCGAAATATCTTCCTTCTCTTCTTCTTTTATGATGCGTGACTAAGTACATCTGCGATTAATGCAACTATAACTGAACAAGACATGGCGGCTAATAGATTGTCGCCACTTTTAATACATCCGAATTCTCCTGTGAAGTGTCATCTAGATATCGACTCAAGTTTTTTCTACATACCTTTAGCGATCATGACTCTCCACAATTTCCTGTCCTTTGTATGTCTTAAATTTTGTCTTTTTGCCATCTCGCCTAAACCTTATTCCATCATCCATTTAGTCAAACTCGCTAGGTAGGTTATGCGTTTTCCTCTGTCCTTCTTGGCTTCAATCTGTCATGTGGGTATCAAAATTCCCAAGCACTCTTTCCTCGTTATCGTCACTAGTGTTATGTATAAATCTTCTTTTTTTTCTATTTTCTCTAAAACTTCGCCGGTGCTCACATGTTCACTCTATGGTATTCTCAATATCCTTCTGTAGAACCGTATTTTTGTTGCTTTATTTCTCTTCTTCATCTTTCTCGAATTTACATTGTCCCGACTTATAGTAAGATTTACATTACATGACAAATCACTAGTCTTTTGCTTGTTTCTAAATAAATATTTCTGTTTCTAAATACTTTACAATGCGCCATCGGATTTAGTTACTAGTGATACTACTTTTAATTTGTTACTTGTTCATATATCAACCTTTTACAACTTCATCATGATTATCATCCTTTGTTCGATTAGCGCATTTTGTGCCGCTGTGGTCACAGCTCTCCTTCATCTCACAATTCAGGTTCATGATGACATTCAAGTTAGAATAGTACAATGGCTTGTCGGTTCCGTTTGGTGTAGAAATATTCAGTTTACCTCTTCATTCCTTCATAATTTAAATCGGCATGACACACAAATCAGCAGGTGATTTTAAATCAGAGTTTTCACTTGTCCTAGACCGGTTGCCAAACAAGGACTTAGGACCCATTCAGTCTTGCTGTTTACCCAAGGAAAGTGGATGACAGTAAGCAGATTCAATGATCTGAAATCATTCGAAAATTTAGAAATGGAAAGTTATATAGCTAAGTAGTCGCTAGGTATTGTGGCGCGCTTTTTGCTGTAATAGTTTTTTTTTTTTTTTTCCGAAACAGATATATAAATTATTATGTCTTCCGTTCAGCACGGTATGTAAAAATATCCCGGGTAAGAGAATAAAGTACATCCGACAGCAATGCCTCAGATAGGTAGATTGGTGGTTTTGAGGAGGGTGGAAGCACCAATTAATTGCTGTTGTTCCCAGGTTCACCCTGACCCGGGGTGGTAGCACCTGTTAGGGTTCCAGTCATGAGCCAGTAGCGACCCCCCCAAAAAAAACAACACTATGAAACTATACATTTTATGGTGAAGATACAAGCAATACATTGTTATATTAAAACAATTACCAACAATACATTTTTAAAGTAAAATTACTAAAAATCCATTTTTATAGCAAAATGATTAACAATATATTTTATCTGTATTGGAAAACATAAAATTGGGTTCAAAATATTTAGATTTTGGCATTTAATAACCCATAGAGATGTTGATATGCCGCTAAACTATCATTCCATCATCCCCGATCGGATTCTGAACAGACACGATGAACAGATTTCTCGTTGGGGAGTTATCGTGCCTTGAGAGACTCTTGGTCATTAAACCCATACCTGATCTCAAGTAGAACATGTACATCGCTAAAGTTGCAGGTAAAATGATAGCTCCCTGTACCGCTCTAGTAAAAAACTGACTCCTCATTATATAATCTACCTTTACAAGAGCCAGCTCAGGCTCAGAATGGTGTGGTGTTGTTATATTTGGGCAAGGGCTACTCGTCATTATTTTCTATCGAGTTCAAAGGCGTCTCATAGATTTTATGGGTGACGACTTATTTCCTAACCTCTGACCTCCCTTTCACTGGCTGGAAGCGTTCACTGTTCTATCTCTACATCCGTGAAAAGTGCTGGGATGAAATCCATTCCTTGGTTTCGCCAAGTCTAAATTTCAAAGCTAGGACCTGCCATGCCAATTACATTGTAGTATACCACCGATATTTCCTCTGTATTCCATCGATGAGATTTAAGTTCTACTCGAACAGCTTCCCCACGGAACCACTGCTCTGTGGAAACGACTCCCAACAGGATATTTTCTCGATCACTTGTTCACAGTGAGCTTTACTGTAAAAAGCTATATATAAACCAACCAACTTGTGTAGAACTGATGTATCTATTTTCGACGAATCGATTATAATGACTGTGATTGCAATTTCTTCAATGTGATTGATGTAATCTAATCCAGTATGGTTTTATTGAGCGCATTTGACTTCAGTTAAAGCATCGAACACCGTCGCTTACAGTATAGTTTTCCGATTACTTTTCTTCGAGTTCTTCACTACGTTTGTGAATGATCAACGAAACGACGAAATTCTGGCTCATGATTTAAACTAATTCTGTATAGAAATTTTCCCATTATATTTATTCTCTTTAAAGGAATTAAAGTTCCTATCTGCTCCAAATTTCCATTTATCCATATTGATTCTCCAACAATAATTTGGTAAGTATTTGAGAACGAAGCGAATATCTTCATCTTGCTTTTATTTCTGACTCTGTTAACTCTTCTGTGTCCAATGTTTTTAGTCATTCTCAGTACTCTTACTCACTATCAATAGATTGTAGATATAGGCAAATTCACGTTAGACAACTGAGTTGATTTGATTGATGTTTTTTTTAGCGGCATATCATACTCTATGAGTTACTTAACGCTGAAATTTATATATTTTGAACACAATTTTATGGGTTCAACTAAATATATTTTGAACGCAAATTTATGCCTTCAATTAGGGGGATGTGATGCTGGTCATTTTACGTTAAGATGTATTGTTGGTAAATTTACTCTAAATATGTTTTGATGGTAATTTTTTTAGATAAAATTGTATTGCTCCTATTTTTACTATAAAATGTATTTTTATGCATTCATAGTATTTTGTTTTTATTTTATCTATCTGCCCATAGCTGGGACCGTAGTAGGTGCTACCAACCTGGGTCAGGATGGACTAAGGAACAACAATATTTAAGAGATGGTTCCAAACTCCACAAAACCTCCAAATCTCCCGATCAGAGGTCTTACTTCTGTATTTAGTTTATCGTCATGCCCAGGACTATAAACCACTGAGCATATATTCGGTCCATTTAGGAAAGAAAAAAAGTTACGCAATGAAGCCAAGATGGCACTCTGAAAAGTGTTAATGAGGGAAGAGAATTGTGGTACGTAAGTTTAGTATGTCTTTCACTCGAACAGGGAATCTGTAGCATGCCTTAAACCGAGTTATGAAAACATAGATGTACTCAGAATTCACTGAACACTAAGCAAAGCAATAAAGCTGCTAAGACGCAAGGGTGTTACTGACTGTTACAGAATATGAGAAAATATACTATTCAGGAGAACAGAACAAGAATTAAGAAGACAGAAAATAACAATTCGCATCGCATTTGAACGCCATAGCGAAATCGCGAAATTGTGGTATTGGGTACTGTTCAGGCATAGTAACATAGTTTAGACCCCCCCCCAGTTCTCTCGCACTTCTCGCATGTGGAATTCCCTCCAGGCTGCATGCTTTTCCAACTAACTTTAATCTTCAAAATTTTAAATGCAATGTCAATCGTTTTATTCTGTTCTCCTGATTACTCGTTTTGTTCTCAGCAATAAGTAATGTTTCTCTTTCTAATTCTTCCACACACAGTAACCCCTTGCGTCTTAGTGGCTTTATTGCCTTGACTAGCGTGAAATTCATCCACAAGAATAACTAGATTTTAGAATAGATGACTTACAAATTTAGCATACTCTTATATTTTGTATATTATTCTAATAACAGTATTCTAGTTGCTTTTATTCTCCTGAATATTCCTGTTATGGCCGATTGTATCTTCTTCCTTCCAAATCAATATCTCTTTGAAAGAATATTTTCTCTCTTGATGTTTCGAATTTTTAATTTTGTAATATCAACTAATCCACATCTTGATTTGCAAGACAAATAACTTTGCTTTGTAAAGTACTTTTCAGATATTGTCACCATTATCCAGAAATAATTTGTGAAATAATTTTCAAATATTAAAAGATAAATCCAACATAGCAAGTTTTCACTCGTAAGAGATCTCCCTGTCTACGGTTTGGTTGTCAATATTAATGGTAATATTAGCCATTTCCTTATAAGGAAACATTTGGTATTCATTACCCTGAACTTAGAATGTTGGTTGCAATGTATAAAATCTCATTCTTTATACAAATTTTCAGGAAAATAGGTTTCTCAAGTGCACTAACTGTTAAAGTAGATGCATTAGTTTTATTGCTTACTTCCTAACATTTTCTTTGAAGTCGAATTGAGTATAACTAATTGCGTCATTATATTCTCTTTGAGTTACACGGGCTACCTATTTTGGTAGTTGATGTTGTTGCAAGTCATCAAGTACTGAGTTCCTGCTATTTGATACTCGTCTCTGTTTGTGATGCTGTAGCACTAGGTTTGGAGAAGGGAGCTCTCGCTAATTTAGAGTTCACGATTATAAATTAGGTGAAACAATTCGGTTTCAAATCCATTCTGAAATAACTTGCCTGCTACAGCATATTCTCTGGGCGGGGGAGGTTCCAACTGGCAAAAGAACTCGATTCATCTCTTTTGTTCGAATGTTTACCTGACCTAGCCCCAATCGATTCTTACCATTTTTGATCGCTGCAAAATGCAGTGATGGGGAAATTTCTTCAATGAAAACAATAGTACGTTCCGAGACTTATTCACGTGAAAACCGACAGAATTTTATTCAAAAGTATCGAACTATTGCATGATACCCGATGTCAAATCTTTGAGAATAATGGTAAATATATATACATATGAATAAAATGGAATTGTGCTTTTTTTGTGGGGAAGGTGAGTAAAATTTATTAATAATAGACATTATTTCTCACTCAACGTATTATAAGTTGAATTTACATTTCCTGAAATGCAACTATGTAGGGTCTCCACACTAACTCAATACAGTTACTATACTGATTTCGATATTTACTAAGTGACGTATACCTATCACCTTGTAGCAGACTTAAGAAAGCTGATGAAAATACTTTATTACCCTTTCACTAAAAGTTATTTAATTTTCACTTGTTTTTCGAACCAACTGTCGTGAGCGTTAAAAAAAAAGGAACCGGTAAGCCGATTTTAAATTCCTGTAGAAATACATAGATTTCCGCGTCGAAACACTTGGGGAAGCATTACTTTTCCTTCTTCCACCAACAGCTATAGGCTAAATAGTAGGGTAGAGTTCTCTCTCAAGGAATTGGTAACACATTTAAAAGAAGGATAACTCTGAAAAGGATACATGGCCCTGGAGAGTCAATTCGCCTCGTCGTCCATGGCTGATGCACAAGTCGGAGAATGGTCCGAAATCTGAGCGGTACACGGCGCCAAAAATAAAGAGTAGTACTTCCTTTGTTCGAGACATGCAAGGTGGATTTCTTTTCGAAGTTACTTTCTTTTAGCCTTTGCCTAAAGAAGCAGGACCTACAAAGTTGCAGGTGGTGTGCTTTGGTTTAAATTCAGAGTTTCCTTTTCCTAGATTGGCTGCCACATAAGGTTATAGGACCCACTCTTCTCTGCTATTGTACCCATAGATTCAGGGAGAAGAGATAGATTCATACCTTTTCTAAGAGTATTAACACATATGTGAATATAATGAACTCGACTGGAATTCAAACTCTGCTCTCCAATCTTTCTAATCCGAGCCTCTGAGCCTTAATCCCGCGTGACCCCAGGAGACGCATGCACTTAAATTGTAACTAAGATCCGTTTACCATAGGTGCATAAGAAACCATGGTTTGGCCTAATGATGTTGAAGCAGCACCGATGGGACTAACCAGATGGGCATACTCCGAAAAGAGTAAACATTCTGAAGATGAGAAATCACACGTAATTCTCAGTCGAAACAGCACAAATAATGATGATAATATGTTTGTCGGAACTTATGATAAAATTCTGATTTTCATGATGAGTAGGTAGTTCCTCTCCGATCTGAAGATAAATTCTATCAAGTACAATTTTTTTTCTGAAAAATATTCCTTTTTATACCAAATTCATCAGGACGTATTCAATCATGGCTTTCCACAGATTCCGTTTCTTTATTTATTAAATTGCTCTGTATTCCCTGCAATATGTTATAGCGTCATATGGAATCGCTAAATTAGATTTTTCTGAAATTAGGTAAGTATTCATATATTAATATATATTATGTAATATAATCTATATATGTGAAAATATGCGGATATGATATATAAATTTCTATATAAAGTTCTATATAAAGTTCTATATATCAGAACAAACTTAGGTAATTGGTAATAGGTAATTTCTATCTTATCATTCAATTATCTAACATGATAAAATGTAATTTGTCTCTATAGACTTTTCTAGTGTCATTAATTTTAGGTATAATATTATTTATTTTATTACAAGTTTTTAAATATATTTTGTAAGAATATTATATATGTATGTGTGGGGGTGCGTGTCAATCATTTATAGCTGTTCCAATCTAAAAAAAAATAACGTAAACTCAAGAAGAACAACATCTCAAATGTTATTATCCATAATGTGATAAAAGTAATGGCGAAGCAATATTTTCCGTCAGCAGCTGCATGCGTACGGACACGTAATACCTGCGTCCATGTGCTTGCATCTAAGAATTCATTATTATTATGAGAAAAAAAAATAATAAAACGATGCTCTTTAGGGAAGTGCACGACTTGTAGTTAAAGGAGTTGCACATTTCTCATAGCTAACAATAACTTGGGTCTGACTAAGAAACCAAGTTTTGACGGATTCGTTTTTTAAGGCTTATCAACCCTTTGCAGGCTACTTAAACACAAAATATATATTTAGACTTTAAGAAATATTTCTTTTAAATAATAATCGTTTAGTGGTACAAGTCTTACAAATTAACCCATAGCTGGTGGAATAAAAGGTGGATACACATACCTTTCCCAAGGGCATGTTGCCGGAATTTTTGCTGTATTTACCTTAATTCACCATGAATAACATGCAATTTTTCTAAGACATAATAAGCAAAATTAGAGGTGCGTATTATGCACAGCTACAAAATCATCTTTAGAAAATTGCCGTTTCATAGGACGATTTCTGTTGCGAAATGACTACTCACCACAAATATACGACAATTTGACACTAACATTCGGCGATTGCGACCCCATAATGATGTCAATTATATTATTCTATGTTTAATACCATTTTTAATAATAGTAGGAAACGCTAGCCGTTATGAAATTGGAGACGCCAAACAAAGTGTGTATATCATGCGTGAGTAGAAGCATCTTCCCACAATTCCAGCACAATTTTAGGTGTGCGTATTATGGATGAAGACGTATTATGCAAGGGGAAGTACAGTATATAGAAAACACGTGTTACTTTGTATTACTTTTTGTGTAAAAATGATTGCAGACTCGAATGTGAGCCAGGGTAATAAGCGGGGACACAGAAAAGTATATAAAATAATCGACAATACATTTATTAACAAAAGTGTTAGAATAACAATAAACGATAAATACATTTAAAGACTAGTTTCATAAAGCGTTTAAATTGGAGAATGTATATTTGTGTGCGTGAAGCTTGTGTAGGTCTACCAGATAGAGACGTGTGTGAAAGAGTACACAAAATCCCATTTAAGGAAACTAAGATATTGAATATGTAAGTTCCCCAGGGGGGGTACTTTTTTCTCACATTCGACTACATCATCTTATAGCCAGAGTAGGAAAAGAGGAAAGAAAAATGGGAATATTATTGCCTATTTATAGACCTAAGGAACTTCCCCTAACGAAGGCATTTTTGGAGGGTTTGGGGGAAGCCAAGTGGGATAAACCACAAGTGTCTGCGTGTAAATGAATAAAACGAACACAACGGAACTTGGAACTCCGATTAACAATTGAGAGCCTTTATCGATTACACTAGGACCACATTTAAACTTACAACAACTAGTATTCCCATGCGGTTACCCATCTAGGTACTAAAATGCTCGACTTTGCTTAACTTCAGTGATCGTACAAGGACTGGTGTTTCAAGAAAAAGGTGGCCGTAAGCCAACATCATACAAGAAAAAACTGCGTAGATCTCACTTTCTCTATGGAAATCGCAGTGTTCATTTGTTTCCATGAATACATATATATATATACATCAATATCAGTCCCATAAAAGGGGTTTGTTTCGCAGGTAAGAGCATAACCAGCTCCCTCCCCCATTTAGCGATTTTCCAAGCGTAGCTCGGATGTGGCACAAGGCCGAAAGTATGAGGCACTCAGTGAGGATCGAACTCACTACTCAGGCGTAATTGTTCTAGCAAGACAAGCTTGCTAACCATTACAGCACATCGAGGTGCCCATCCCTCCCCAATATATATATCAGTAGGTATTCACTCATGCACAACTTATCTTAGGCAAAGACTTGACAGAGACCAAACTTCTACAACCGATGCTTACCAACTTCGTCTTGATCATGTAGTTATTGATTCCTTCCGGGAATTGATTTCTCCGCCCTTGCTGTTCATACAGTCAAGGAAACCTTGCTACATGCAAGACCCTGCAGCCGGTAAAATATGCATACATGTTAATTTACTATATTAACTAGCCAGTGACATAAACAAATCCATACAGACATAACAAGATAAATTACACAACCTACAATTGAAGATAATTTATATAAGATAATAGAGTAATGTAGTATTGAGTTACGAGCGTACCGACATACGAGCCTTTTTAAGATACGAGCTGGATGTCATCCGATATATTTTGTCTTGAGATACGAGTGAGATTCAGTTAAGCATCTGTCAGTTGGCGCAGCAAAGGCCAAACTTCAAGAGTATCTCCACTCGTAGTAAACGTGCTCAACTCGTTCTAGAAGGATTCTTGTTGTGTTGTGTCTATTTTTTGCCGTTATTTTGCAAAATTCCTTTACTAACACCATCGGTTTGAAGAAAGTAAGATTAAAGAGATAGTTGTGAAAAACCAAAACGTATGGTTTTATTTAAGATAAAACGGGAAAATATTTTAAAAAATCACAAGGAAGACGTTCGCGTAATGGATTGGACGAGACAGCGTTCTACATCGACGATAAATAAAAAAAAAGAAAATTTTTAAAAATATATTTACAGTAATGCATAAAATGGAAATGTTTTAAAACTTTAAAAATTAAATGACAAACTTAACCTTCGTTGTGGAAGACTAGGCTAACCGTTGCTAGGATAGGTTAACGGTTGCTAGGCTAGCTGTTGTTATCTCTCTCTTTCTCTCTCTCTGTCTCTTGCTGTCTATCTCTCTCTCTCTTAAGCTAGTTGGCCTATGACTTGTCTGAACTACATGGTTTAGTACAGCTAATTTATTTACAATTTATTTTTGCTTTTATTTTACTGTTTAATTACATTTTTTTTCACGTTTTTGCTTGTAAGAAACCCACAAATACAAAAACAGGGGCTACTTTACGAAAATAAGGGTGATTTTTAGGGGCTTTGAACGGATCGGAAATATTCCCATTAATTTCAGTTGGGAAAACTGATTTGCGATACGAGCGTTTTAATTTACTAACTCAGTCTTGGAACGAATTAAACTCGTACCTTAAGCTACTACCATATAACTACTGTTAGTCTGACTTTTTAAACAACAAGAGACTTAACTAATAATAATAAGTTAAAATTAAATCAGGAATATACTATATAATCTGTAATGTGTTCCATAAATAATATATAGCAGAGACCGCAGGAAGATTTAAATTATATTTTTCAACGTGATATAGCCATAAAGAAAGAGATCACTATTTTGATGGTAAATGTTTCAAGTAATACTTTCTGTCCCTTTCTTCAAATAATAGTACTACCACCTATCTATAATTATAGATTGTTATATGATGTATGAAAAGTTAATAGTATCCGATTATACCTGCCTGCTAGAGCGGTTATTTAATGCCAGATGTAGACCCCTGCCCAGACAACCTGACAACCTATGGTTTATACTGCAACTATATAGAGTTTATCTTATCTATAGTTTCTGGGAGAGTACGCATAATCTAGAAGGATCCGCACTTGTAACAAGGCCAGTATGCATAACTATTCACACATCCTCAATTGTCCCTATTACACGCGTCCTGGGTACGATGATAAACTATATCCAACAGCAAGGCATCTGATGGGGAAATTGGAGGCGTTCAGAAGCGTGAAATAACATCGTAATGGCTGTTGTTCCCAATGTTATAAATAATCAAGAGTAGTCTCCCCTTGTTTTGTTACTCTCCTCTTTGAGAGAGCTATTTCTGTTGACTGAGACTATAGAATTACACTATACGCGAACCTTGTATTCTCAGTTGTATAAAGTATTTTTAAAGCCTACACCTGCACACTTTTGTCATTACACCTATATCCATCTTGTTTTGTTTTACAGAATATCAACCTCAATGGGTTATTTAATACCGACAATATTTTTATTACTTGTAATATTTTTTTTTTCAAAAATGTATTGTTGGTAATGTTTTTTTTTTTGTTTTTTTTTCAAAAATGTATTGATAGCAATATGTTTTTTAAAAGATATATTTCTGTCAATATCTTTTTTCCAAAAATGTATTCCTGGTAAAAATCTTTTTCAAAAATGTATTCCTGGTAATTTTTTTTTCAAAAATGTATTGCTGATAATTTTTTTTTCTGAAATATGTTATTGTTAATATTTTTATTTTTTTCAGAAATCTATCACTGGTAATATTGTTTCCCAAAAATGTACTGCTGGTAATTTTTTTAAAAAAAGTATTGCTGGTTTTAAAACCGATTTTTATACTTTCATAGTGTTTTAACCACTTTTTGGGGCGGGGGTAACTATTTGTCCATAGCAGGGACCCTGACATGTGCTATCACCCCTAGCAATTAAGAGGTGGCTTCACGCTCCTCAAAACCTTCTAATCAAAGATCTTGCTGTCGGATGTAGTTTGTCGTCTTAGCCAGGACGCGGATGTAGTTTATCGTCATACCCAGGACGGAGGTCCATCTTCACCCGGAGTGGTAGCACATACTAGGGTCCCAGCTATGGATAAATAGTGAAGCTTCAAACAAAAATCAATATTGTATTTTTCTAATAAAATGACAAACAATACATTTTTATAGCAAAAAGACAATTCAGTACGAGAAAAATTTGAAAATATATTTATTATATACAGTATTTACATTATTCAGACTATTGTACTCATCTTTGTCGCCATATTTATTACAACGTTTCGGCCGTTGTACGCCGCGGCTTTATTCAAGTGGTTGGAATGGCGAAGTGAACCCTTTATTTCGCTCAATGGGGTAGACTGTTCTAGTTCCACGTGCCATGTTTAATGCATGTCAGTTATCAGTTATCTGTTAATTTCCCTCTGAATGTTCTGCACTGCCTTAACCGGGTATTGAACTCACACTCTTTGTGTCCTGTCACTGGATCTAACTAACGCCTTTATCCACTGTGTCATGTGTACCAAAAGTTGATCTGTGTGGGCGAAGTATGCTTTTCTCTGTACAATCTTCTTCACTATAGTCTTCTAACTATTCAGCTTTTTCATATATAACAGGGATTTGAATACTTTCCTTGAGACGTGTTACGCAAAGGTGCATTTTCATGTAGAACCACATTGGAGCGCTAAACTTTATAATTGTAGTGACGATTTTTTCAGCTCATGACTGGTTTTTGATGTTGTTACATACGGTCTGTGGATTCATAAATTATTCCACCTTGAAAACGCAAAAAGGACCTGGCTCAATAGCAGCCATGTCATCATCAACAACACCTGTAATAACTCCTTTACAAATCCTACACGAAATAAATAAGTTAACTTGATAAGAAATGAGAAAAATTTAGTACCTAAACAAAAGTAAATGCAAAAACTGTATATTTGTACAATATACTTTAGGCTTCACCAACAAAAGTAGATTTGTAAAATTGATTCGCAAATGCTGCAGACTAAACTTCGACCCAACAGCTTTAAATTTGGCACGGGGTTTTAAATATGTATAAAGAACACTCCATGAAAATTCCAATGCTCCTTAATATGTATGTGATATGATGCCAAACATTTGATCATAGCAAAAACGCCTTGTTTTATATTCAGATGGGATTTATTTTTTTATTTTTATCTATGGAATATATTTAACCGAGAAATTCCTCGATTAATAAATATTTCTGCTCATTACGCAAAATCGACTGAAGTTGACGAAAATATATGTAATATTTTCATGGTAATTGTTCTGATGAATTTTCCTCATTTTTACCTAGACATTATGAAGTCTATTTCTAGATCACCAGTTAGGTCCCATTATTTTATGGCTGAAATTTTAACTCTAAGTTCTACAATAATACTTTCTTCGCCCGGATTTTCGCTTCCGAATGTTTCATCGAACTTCTTGCTTTCCGATCAACTACGTTCTTCAAAAAAATTGAATGCCGCATCAATCTTTCGTGAACCTATTCTTTAATTGTTCCATCTCAGTTTCTTTCACTGTTTGCGTCGCCTTTGCAATGTAGTGGATTTTATATTCTTGCTTGGAGTGTAATGATTAGAAAAACATTTCTTTCATTGACAGAAATGTTTCTCGCCTTTGAGACGCGACATTAACTCGAAAATTAATGGTTAGCATTTTCTACAGAGATCTTCAAAAATTTAAATGCAATATCTATCGTTATCTTCTGTCTTAATTCTTCTTCTTGTATTTTCTTCTAATTAATAGCAGTTTTTATCATATTCACTAACACTCAGTAAACCACTGGCGTCCTAGTGGCATTATTGCCGGAAATGACTGTTTTTTTTTTTTAATTATTCGACTCGAGTCTTGCGAATCTGCGTCAATTTGTCACACACACACACACACAATGTGTAAATTTTCTCTTTATTTTTTGTTTGGAAGTAAAATCTGACGATCCGCAGTCCTTTTAAAAGGGCTGTGGTGAAATAATTTATTACATGGAAACTTATGTTGTCTGTTTTTATTTAAAATATATATATATATATATATATATATATATATATATATATATATATATATATATATAGTTGAACTGATGTCAGTTTAGACTCAGGGATTTCAAGCCCTTTTGCGATCTCACATCAATCCAACTAAATATGTTAGCTCTGTGACTGAGTGCTTTCTATGAAGTACCTCGTTTATATAATTTATAAATAATATATATATGGAAAATTATATATATATATATATATATATATATATATATATATATATATATATATATATGGGCACCTCGCCATAGTATAATGGTTAAAAATGCTTGTTTTGATAGATCAGTTATGACTGAGTAGTGAGTCCGATCCTCACTGGTTTCCTCATACTTTGGGCCTTGTGCCATATCTCTGCCTTGGTTATAAAATCACTATATATATATGGACAACCCATTCTTTGTTTACAATGATTCCCTTACTTTCCTTTTCATATCATTCCTTTCCACGCCTATTGCTCTGTCATCCTGACTTCACCCTCCTATTATCTCTCTCTCTTTTTTTTTTATTTACCACTCTTTAATCAGGTTTCCGTTTTGAATCCTCACAGTTTCACACACGTTTTTGTTTTGCCTCACGCCGCGACCCGACCGACTTCAATCTACTCAATCGAATTGTTGCCTTATTCTAGCGAAATCTCTGCCCAGCTTTGGCATTTCACAAATCAGATATTGGAAAATCCATTGCACTAAATGGCCCGTCTTTTTGCACTCATATTATACCTAAAAATACCCGATAAAAACTGCGGATTTATTGCTCCGAAAATCGATTAAGCTCTGGAGGAAAATTTCATTTAGTTTATATCTTTAAAGGTGTTTTAAAAATCCCATTTTTCTTTCGTCAGTGAATATTTTTTTTTAAATCCTGTTTTTTTATATTTGCATCTTAAGTTGAAAATATTTACATTGCTTTTTCTTTTATTTATTATTTTGAGAATTTCTACGTTTTCTATGCTCAAATTCTTATGAAGGAGACGAATTTATTTTAAAATGTCTTAGCGATATATGAATTTATTTTTTTTATTGATTCGGTGGAACATTTGCTTACAGACATCAATAGTGAGATATCACAAATTTCATAATAATAAAAAAGAAATATATTTACCCGTTATTATCATCATCATCATCATCCTTACCTGCTTCATTCATCGGGTTGGTGGCTAAGGGCTGAAAAAAAAAAAAAAAAAAACATACTGCCTCCTCTAGGATGATCTGTTGGCGGTTGGCTCTCAGAATTCCCGGCATTGTCACGTCCGTCCACTCTTTGATGTTGTCTGGGCAGGTTTTCGTCGCCTTCCCCAGCCTCCGTCCGCCTTGAACGATGCTCTTCCAGCGGTTATTATGCCGTGTGACGTGACCAAACCATGACATTTTCCGACGCTTAATAGCAGTGGCAAGAAGAGATTCAAGTCGGCCCACGAGACTATTGACCTTGCTTCATAGACAGTCATTGCATTTGTGCTCCCAGTAGCTTTATATTTTTATCTTTGCTTATAAACGTTTTGTTAAGTATCATCATCATCATAGTCGTCATCATCATCATTAGTATCATCATCGTCATCATCAACATCCAGTTTTTATTGAGTCGATGAAGTACTTGGTTACAGACATAAACAAATATTTAAAGGCTACAATAATATAAAGAAATATATTTATCTGCTATCATCATCACCATCATCATTATTAACATCACTCATTTGACTGATTTAATGATCGGTGGGTGGGTGACTAAGGACAGAATAAACGGACAGCCTCCTCTAGGAGGATCTGTTGGCGCTGTAAGCCCCCAAAATCCAACCTTTACCTCACAGTCGGTGGGGGGGTGTAAACGGTAGTGTCAGAGCTATGCCGTCCGGAACTTCGTTCCTGGTAGGGCCACCCAAGGCGGACAGGTCTGACACACACGCCGGCTAACAAGGGCTCTGGTGAAAATCCAAGGAGCGTCTGCATCGGTAACCGGCGGCTTCTGGTCGTTCCTGTCTCTGCGTCTGTGGGAACCCCGCGGCAAGCAAGAACGTTATCCGAGTAGGCCTGGGTACCCTACTTCTGTAATTTATCCCAAGAATCTTCTTCTCATAACAGGAAGAAGCCGGCTCAATCCGCCCAGGGTGAATGCCGCATCAGTACAGTACAGTACAGTTGGCGCTTGGCTCTCACTAGTTCGAGTATTGTCATGTCCGGATGTCCGGATGTCATCTCAACAGCTTTTGAGTTGTCCTCGCTTCAACACTGTCTTTCATGATGGTCTTGCAGAGGATGTTTTCACGAACGAAGTGGCCAAACAAAGACGTCTCCCGACATTTAAATACCTTTAATGATGTAAATATGTTAATTTTATATCAGGGAACATCAAAAGCATTGTATTCTACTTCAGATGTTTACGCTTCGTATTATTCGTAGCATTAATTTGTACCCTCTCTACCATGCTCTGTTTTGCCATCCATTTAGGTAAGTAGTGAAGTTGCTTGAAGATTTATTCAAATTTGAGTACAGCTACTTAGAATCATCATCATCATCATCATCATCATCATCACCATTATCATCATCGTCATCATCATCATCATCATCATCATCATCATCATCATCATCATCATCATCATCATCATCATCATCATCATTATCATCATCGTCGTCATCATCAAGGGCTCTTGGCGGTTAGCTCTCAGGAGTTCCGGCATTGTTACGTCCATCCACACTTTGATGTTGTCTGACCCGCTTTTTCGTTGCCGTCCCCAGCCTCCGTCTGACTTCAAAGTGCATTGAACGATGCTCTTGCCAAGCCATAACATATTCCGATGGTTAATAGCAGTGGCGAGGAGAGATTGCTTTCAGCCCATGGGACCTTTGACCATGCTCCGTACAAAATCAATGATTTTTGCTCCCAGTAGTCGATGCGCTTTATATTTTCTTTGCTTATAAACTATCTCTTAATAAAAGATCATCATCATTGAAAATCCTAGGTGCAACCGCAAGTTCTATGCTAACAGTTTCTTCACAAGCACTACTTGCTTATGAAACTTTCTTCCAATTTCATGCCTTCCAAAGTTGATATTCAAAACTTAAATGCAATATCAATCGTTATCCTCTTAATTCCTATTCTTTTATTGTTCGCTCTTATTAATAATTTTTTTCTCGTATTCTTTCAGATTCTGTAACCCCCTTGCGTATTAGTGGTTTTATTGCCTTACATGGGGCGAACTGATTAAAAACAAACCAAAAAAAAACATATACGGAGCCATGAAACCTTGTAAGTCATTTTCTCTTGCTTTCCAGCACCCCGTAATCGTCTCAGAAGGAGAAATACGTTTATGACGTAAACTGGTAATTAAGGCAATTCCATAGACTTACACGTTTTGGTTTTTTTCATTATTTGAACGGCGTGTTAATATATAATTTTTTCTAAAAGCGAGTAGAGCAAATGTGAAGAATATAATCATCATCATCAGTAGTATCATTATCATACTGATCATCATTCCATTTAGTGATCCAATCACAGGTGGGGGACCTAAGAGCAGTAGAAACAAGCCACCTCCTCTAGGATGTTCTGTTGGCGATTGGCTCTCAGGAGTTCTGGTATTGTCATGTTCGTCAAATATTTGGTGTTGTCTGATCAACTTTTGCGTTGTCCTGGCTTGCGTCGCCTCCAACAGTGCCTTGCACGATGGCGTTGCAGACAATGTTCTGACGAGCGACATGGCCAAATAAAGACGTCTCCCAACACTTAAATACCTTTAATGACGCAAATGCGTTACCTTTATATTAGGGAACATCAAAAGCCTTGTCTTCTTAAGATGTTTATGTTTTGTATACTTTGTAGCATTAATTTGCAGCCTCCCTCACATTAACTATTTTGCAATCCATTTACACAAGTTCATTAGGTACGTTGTTCGCTGATTTACTTTTCCTTTAGTATGTCCTGTGAATGACACATTTTCCAAAACCACTTTCCTCATTATGTTCCCTAGAAGTTCTAACTATAGGCGTCCTTTTGTTTTTGCCTTCAATATAAAACCCGCTTTACCCAAATCCAGCGTATTTTCCACATTTCTCTATTTCCATAGCTAGCCTCTTTGGCTGCAACAAAAATTGACCAAAATCCATTGCAGTATTATAGTAATGACATTGCATAGCATTTGAGCCATGTTTTTTTTTTTTTTTTGCTTCTAAAGAATTGTTTCTGTTTCCTAATAATTTACTGATCTTTTGGAAGGCATATTTTGCTATTCCAATTCTGGACAAAAAGCAGTTTGAATGTAACTTACTCCTTATCAAAGGAACACAAAGTTAATAGGAATGGTTTGTCACCGTGAATATAGCATGTCGGGTCTTAGCTGTGAAGGTCTGAACTGAGGATCAAATGAATGTACCTCATTTGAAGGTCTGCCTTAATGATAGTGATAGACTTGTGTGAGAGTAATAACGTTTCAACTGTGAGATAAGTGTTCCTACAACAAAGAACAATCCCACGTGACCTATTATCTAACACCTATGATACACTGATTTAACCTACTCCCAGCCAATTATTTTGAGAAAAATCTTTCATTTACAGACGATTTTTTTTATTTGTTGTTAATATAGTTACTAAGAAACTGGGGCGAGTTGATAATGGACTGGTTTGAAGCTCAGAAAGGGCTCAAAAAGAATCCAGATTGACTAACAAGTTGAGGCACCTTGAAGTACGCGAGCGGTAGCCAATACCTCTACCAGAGGCATGAGTTGAAAATGGATTCGTTTCAATACCAGAAGGGCATAAAACAATCAAGATTGACGTATAAACAGGCGTTTTTTAACGTTATATTTGGGACGTATTTATTAGTCCGTATGTGAAAAAGACACTTTCGGTAAAAAACGCCGGGAAGGGATTACTACTACTACTACTGTACTGATGCGGCATTCACCCTGGGCGGATTGAGCTTGGGATAAATTACAGAAGTAGGGTTCCCAGGCTTACTCGGATAACGTTCTTGCTTGCTGCGGGGTTCCCACAGACGCAGAGACAGGAACGACCAGAAGCCGCCGGTTACCGATGCAGACGCTCCTTGGATTTTCACCAGAGCCCTTGTTAGCCGGCGTGTGTGTCAGACCTGTCCGCCTTTGGGTGGCCCTACCGGGTGGCATAGTTCTGACACTACCGTTTACACCCCCACCGACTGTGAGATAAGGGTTGGACTTTGGGGGCTTACAGTGGTCCCCCATCTAAGTACTGACCTGGCTCTACGATGCTTAACTTCGGTGATCGAACGAGAACCGGTGTTTTCAGCGTGATTTGACCGTAAGCATCGGGAAGGGATTAATAGGCGTCAATTATTTAACGATGAATGAAATGAGTGGATTCATGCCTTTCTCGAGGGAAACTAAAACAAATAGCCTCAGGGGGACATTAGCGAATCTTATTACCGTGTCGTTAAGCCAACATCTTTCGAATACCATTTCTCTTCCGGGTATATAACATCATATCTCTCCACATCTTCTAAGGTTCTTTATGTAACACTTTCTTATACCTCTTTGACATCCTTTAAGCAAATAGGCTAAAGATGGATACATGCTGATTTTTTTTCACTTTTGTATAACTTATGAGGGATAAAATCTTCAAAGCATTATTCAATGTTAGGTGTTCCTTGAATTTCATCAGTCTAGTTGTTCATATATTTTGTTCATGGTGTTCTTATTGATTCAGTTGCAAATTTCGGCTAAATTTCATTAATGATTTTGTCATTTCTAAGTTGAAAAAATACAGTTTAAAATTTGAAAAAGAACTGTGTTGAGCGTCGGGAATTCAGGAAGACGAACATTTCTGAAAAGAAATTCTGATAACGAGTTGTAAATTTTTCCCTTCCTTTCAATGGTTTAAGAAGTCAGTAACAATCTTTTATAGCTTATTATCGTAGTTTTCCTCTTCAACATTCGAAAGAACAGAAAACTTAAAAGAAAATAAATGGACGTAGATAAAAGGTCACATATTCGAAAATCGTTTGTAGTTTTTGATGTCATATTTTTTAACAATTTCAAGTTCTTAACTACTTTTCCTCCATTTTTTTTTCAATGATCCTGGTTTTTCCCGCCTTTCTGGAACTCAAATCTCATACCTTTTTTTTCTTATTCCACGTCGTTATTTGTTAAGATATGAAGAAAAAAAAAGAAAAAATAGCAACAAACTTTTTGTGCATGGACTGAACTTCGATATTGTCAACAATATTTCAAATAATGAAAAAAAAAAGACTATAAGACACACGCACGCACTCAAACACACTAAGACCCACGCACACACAGACACAAAGTCACACACAAGGATGACACATACACACACACTCACACAAGCAGAAACGCATATTATATATGTCTGTGTGTTCTTTCTTTATTGCAAGGAAAGAAATGTATAAAATTATTTTTATCACTATGGCGGTGAATATACTTAGATATATTGATTTATGTACGAATAAACACAATATAGATATATACAAGAATATATAAAAGCATAATATATATTTTTACATACATAGGAATAACAATAATAACAACACACACAATGTTGTACACAACTCTTTCAATATTTTTCAACACTTAATGACAAGCGCGATTTAAGAAAAGAAACAGAAAAGAAAGAAAATGTCGTTTAATAATATTCAACATAAATTCCACAGTATGTCTCTCTTCTTCAAGTTATGTTTAAAAATTGAGTATATGCATAAAACTATTAAAGAAAATAACAAAAAGACTTCAAATCTTTTTACAAATGTCGCTTATCTTAAGAAAAAAAGTTTGTACTGGTAATCAATGTATCAAAACGAATGCAAACAGAGAACAATAGTCAATGATCTGTCTCTCATTCTTTTACAGTTGAAACGGCGAGATGCAACCGTAAGTTCTATACTAACAGTTTCTTCTCTCGTACTTCTTGCTGGTGGAACTCTGTTCCGCCTTCTTGCTTTCTAGTCAATTAAGATTTTTAAAAAGTTTAAATATAATGTCAAACATTTTTTTCTGTCTCTTTGATACCTGTTTGTCTTTCCTTATTCTCTCTCTTTAGTAATTCTTTTGCATATATACTCAAACTCAGTAGCCCCCTTGAGTCGTAGTAATTATTACACTTCTTTGGGGGTGAATGTTTTTAAAAAAAGCATCCAGCATGAATTGCATAGTGCAAAAATATACAATTAAATTGAACCTGATGTCCATTGGAAAATGCTTTCATAATTAAAGCACTTTTGAAGGGAGATAAAATCTGTTATTTTATGGTCTGTTGTATATGGTGGCTGGTGTAGAGATAGAAACTGTCTTTCCCCACAAAAATATTGTTTATATGATTGTTTAACAATCCTGTTGAAAAAGTAAAAATCAAGTGCAGAAACAAAAAGTAAGGTTTATATTGGGTGTGCCGCTTGGTAATTGCGGACACTAGGGCTGAGATACCGGAAGTATTGATATATCAACAACAAAAATATCCGAAAGGCTTATTGACAGTCTGACGCGAGTTTGAAGCTGCAGGTGATGTTAGTGGCATTGAGTATTTTTATCTGAAATGTTCGATGTATGGTCAATAGGGCGGTATGAATTGAAAAGACGCGTGAAATTAGATTCGAAGAAATGAAAGCGAAGGGTTTGGTCATATTCACCGACATGCTTTTAAGAACAATAAGAGGAATGAAGCGATGTCTAGATTTTTTGTCATTCCTTTAAAGAAAACAAAAGGAAAAACACTGTTTTGAAAATACTTTTTCTTTTATTTCCATTTTGTTCAGATTATAAAGACTTTTTTTTACCCTTTTTTCTTTCTTTTCTCTTCTTTTCTACACTTCTCGTTCCCTCTTTTAAAATAACACTTTCTTTCTTTTCTCTTCTTTTCTACACTTCTCGTTGCCCTCCCTCTTTTAAAATAACACTTTCTTTCTTTTCTCTTCTTTTCTACACTTCTCGTTCCCTCTTTTAAAAGAACACTTTCTTTCTTTTCTCTTCTTTTCTACACTTCTCGTTGCCCTCCCTCTTTTAAAATAACACTTTCTTTCTTTTCTCTTCTTTTCTACACTTCTCGTTGCCCTCCCTCTTTTAAAATAACACTTTTTTTTTTTTCTTCTTTTCTACACTTCTCGTTGCCCTCCCTCTTTTAAAATAACACTTTCTTTCTTTTCTCTTCTTTCTACACTTCTCGTTCCCTCCCTCTTTAAAATAACACTTTCTTTCTTTTCTCTTTTTTCTTCTCGTTCCCTCTTTTAAAATAACACTTTTCTTTTCTTTTCTTTTCTACACTTCTCGTTTCCCTTTTTTAAAATAACACTTTTTCTTTCTTTTCTCTTCTTTTCTACACTTCTCGTTCCCTCTTTTAAAATAACACTTTCTTTTTTTTTCTTTTTTACACTTCTCGTTCCCTCTTTTAAAATAACAATTTCTTTCTTTTCTCTTCTTTTCTACACTTCTCGTTCCTCCTCTTTTAAAATAACACTTTTTTTTTCTTTTCTCTTCTTTTCTACACTTCTCGTTCCCTCTTTTAAAATAACACTTTCTTTCTTTTCTCTTCTTTTCTACACTTCTCGTTCCCTCTTTTAAAATAACACTTTCTTTCTTTTTCTCTTCTTTTCTACACTTCTCGTTTTCCTTTTCTACACTTCTCTGCCCTTTAAAATAACACTTTCTTTCTTTTTCTCTTCCCTCTTTTAAAAGAACACTTTTCTTTCTTTTCTCTTCTTTTCTACACTTCTCATTTCCCTCTTTTAAAATAACACTTTCTTTCTTTTCTCTTCTTCTTCCTCTTTTAAAATAACACTTTCTTTCTTTTCTCTTCTTTTTCTACACTTCTCGTTCCCTCTTTTAAAATAAACTTTCTTTCTTTTTTCTCTTCTTTTCTACACTCGTTCCCTCTTTTAAAATAACACTTTCTTTCTTTTCTCTTCTTTTCTACACTTCTCGTTCCTCTTTTAAAATAACACTTTTCTTTCTTTTCTCTTCTTTTTAAAATTCTCTTTCCTCTTTAAAATTTTCTTTCTTTTCTTTTCTACACTTCTCGTTCCTCTTTTAAAATAACACTTTCTTTCTTTTCTCTTCTTTTTCGTTTTCTTTTAAAATAACACTTTCTTTCTTTTCTTCTTCGTACACTTCTCGTTCCCTCTTTTAAAATAACACTTTCTTTCTTTTCTCTTCTTTTCTACACTTCTCGTTCCCTCTTTTAAAATAACACTTTCTTTCTTTTCTCTTCTTTTCTACACTTCTCGTTCCCTCTTTTAAAATAACACTTTCTTTCTTTTCTCTTCTTTTCTACACTTCTCGTTCCCTCTTTTAAAATAACACTTTCTTTCTTTTCTCTTCTTTTCTACACTTCTCGTTCCCTCTTTTAAAATAACACTTTCTTTCTTTTCTCTTCTTTTCTACACTTCTCGTTCCCTCTTTTAAAATAACACTTTCTTTTTTCTTTTCTCTTCTTTTCTACACTTCTCGTTCCCTCCCTTTTAAAAAAATTTTCTCTTTTTTCTACACTTTTCGTTCCCTCTTTTAAAATAACACTTTCTTTTCTTTCTCTTCTTTTTACCTTCTCGTTCCTCTTTTAAAATAACACTTTCTTTCTTTTCTCTTCTTTTCTACACTTCTCGTTCCCTCTTTAAAAATAACACTTTCTTTCTTTTTCTTCTTTTCTACACTTCTCGTTCCCCTCTTTTAAAATAACACTTTCTTTCTTTTCTCTTCTTTTCTACACTTCTCGTTCCCTCTTTTAAAATAACACTTTCTTTCTTTTCTCTTCTTTTCTACACTTCTCGTTCCCTCTTTTAAAATAACACTTTCTTTCTTTTCTCTTCTTTTCTACACTTCTCGTTCCCTCTTTTAAAATAACACTTTCTTTCTTTTCTCTTCTTTTCTACACTTTCGTTTCCCTCTTTTAAAATAACACTTTCTTTCTTTTCTCTTCTTTTCTACACTTCTCGTTCCCTCTTTTAAAATAACACCTTTCTTTGACTTCTTTTTTTTTACTGTTTTATAAAGATATTTTTCTAACTTTTCTCTTTCCTGTTGTTTTTCTTTTAACGTTTTCTTATTTCTTCTGTTTTATCAAATCACTTTTCTAAACATCATTTTCCCACATTTTTTTCCTATTTCTATCTTTTTCTTCTTCTCCTATTTACAAAATTTATTTTCTTCCTTTTCCTTTCCGGCCTTGATCTTTCTCATTTACGAGAGTTTATTTGTCATTCCTTGTTTCTGTAGTTCTATATTTTATATATATATATATCTATAGAAATTTTATATATGTATGTAAAACTATATTTCCACTTAATCAATAATGTTTGTTTACAGTTTAAATTTACAATTGTTTTTTTCTTTTCTTTCCTACCACATTTTACTGAATTATTATTTCGCCACTAAATAGTGTACTTTTGGCTTCTAAATTATGCCAAATCAGATTTCGATAAACAAAATATACATATATATCTTGGTAACCTAAGAAGTCAAAACACACGCCTCATGAAAGACAGTGATATGGAGAAGATTGTAAGGTTCTTGAAATTGTGCAGATCGTTCTTACTAAAGATCAGTTCATGAGCAGAACCCAATTCTTCAAAATGGATATATGGAACTATCAATATTACTAATATTTCTGCACAGAAAGTATACAAAAGTAATCTAGCGATTTTGAAACATTTTACATTTTTACCATCACCCTTCTCTTGAACGCTCTTCCAAGAAGCAATAAAATAAATATTTTAAACAATATCTTTATCTTTCTATCTATGGGTTGCGTTTCTATGTATGGAGTGCGTGTTTTGGCGGATTCTCAGGTTTCTTTGGGAATTTGATTTGCCCCATCTGATCGTCGTTGCGACTTTTACATTTGACAGCGTGTGTTTGGTTTTTGATGAACGCTTGAAGTGCTCTTTTGCCAGAAGGGCTGGAGTCCTGATTTGAATTCTTACCTTATTTCTTCAACGAGAAAGAAATCTCAAAATCCCGTAAGATACGAGACATATTGCGCAATTGGCACAGTTTTCCATCCCAGTTGAAATGTTGAAAATCATAGAACTGTGAAGCAGGGATATTTATCCAGATGCATTCACAAATTATTTTTCATATATTTTTTTTATACGGGTGGGATTTATATATAAAAAAACAACCTACCTTATTATTGTCGAAAGAATCGCTGAAAAATCCAGTAAAATACATTTAATCATTTCTAAGATGCAACAGTTCAAAGCTTAATCTAACAATTGGAAAATTTTGCTGTTATATATATATATATATATATATATATATATATATATATATATATATATATATATATATATATACATGAGAATGCTTATATAACGAATTTTAAAAAATAATTATAATTTAGGCCCTACTTATGTATTGAGCACTGTTTCTTTTTTTTTATTAAAAACAGAAATACTAATGAACTTTGGATTATTAACCTAACGGCTCTTTCCTATTTTTCTATAGATTTGCACACACACACACACACACATGCACACACACGCACACACACACGCACACACACGCACGCACACACGCACACAAACACACGCGTACACACACACACGCGCGAGCGCACACACACGTACACACACACACGCGCGCGCGCACACACACACACACGCGAGTACACACACATATATATATATATATATAATACCTTACATTAATTAAACAACTACCTATATTTACCCATTCGGTTATATATATATATATATATATATATATATATATATATATATATATATATATATATTTATATACTTTATCCATTGTAGTTATAGAATTTCTTACAAAGGATGCGGGAATTGGTAAAAATGTAAAATGGCATTAGTATATAAATGTATATGCACTTTAACACGTTGCTGTTTTAGTTGTAATAATTTTTCTTGAGTGTTGGTTAGTTGATTTTCCCTCGAGAATTTGAAGTTTTATTTTATTCTTTCTGTGGTGTACTACATTGGTATTTTCGTCAAATATTTTCCTGTATTTTGAAGGTGGACGGGAATGATTTTTTTGATGTTGTGTAATAGAACTCGTATCTGAGAAGCTTCAAATTCCCGAGGCCCTCTATGTCAAAATCAACCAACCAACACTAAAAAGAATATATTACGAATATAGCAACAACACATTATATTACATATAAAATTTATATACTAATGGCATTTTACATTTGAACCAATTCCCAGTCAGCTGTCTCATATATATATATATATATATATATATATATATATATATATATATATATATATATATATATATATATATATATATCCTTCAATATCTGATTATATACATATTGAACTTTTTTTCTGTTTACATTGCTGTCGTCAAGATAAGAAGACTTTTCTTCAAGTGTATCGGCAATGATAATAATAATAATAATAATAGTAATAATAATAATAATATTAATAATAATAATAGTAATAATTCCGCCATATATTTGAACGAAGTGACCTTACTGTTATTTTGCCTCCTGTAACCGGAGGAATGATTTTCCGCCATGTTTATCTCTGTATTCGCTTTGAAAATTCGATCACCTCGTCTCTGGTCGTAGCTTTGGGGGAATCTATTTAGTTCGGCTAATATTAACTAACTTTGTTCTTGGATTCAATTATGTTTTTCCCTGCTCAACACATAGAATTACCTACTAAATACGTACATAATACGGTTTTCTCTTGCCACGTGTCTCAGCTACGTTTGTCGCTGAATTCTCAGCGATTTTCCGACATCTCAATAAAGCTGACTTGCAATAAATAAATAAATATAAATAAAAGCCACTGAATAAATAATCATTCAAGTCTCGGACTTTGAGAGATGCTTAATTTAAAACGGGATTATTTGATAAATAAATATTGTTACATATATATATATATATATATATATATATATATATATATATATATATATATATATATATATATATGTTAATCCTTTCACCATGATGCAAGAGCTTACTGAATGTTACGGATAACAAAAGGATATTAAAAGAACAGGTTTCAGGATGATGCAATATGGCGTTAGAGGTTGCATTCCAAATTTTAAAGGTCGTATTGATTGATTATTCCGTTTTTTAAGTCTTATCAACCCCTTGCATTTTATTTATAACGAGAAACTATTTTCAGATTGTAAATTTTTGGGGGAAGATTATAATAATCTAGTAATACCACTCTTACTAATTAACCCATATCTTGGGGAGAAGATATGGATTCATACCTTTCTCAAGGGTATTTATATGCATGTGACTACAACAACCAAACCGGAACTGAAAATCGTGTTTCTGAATTCCAAACCATTATTCCACTTGTACATCCAAGTTTACAGCCCCTGGTATTCCGAAGCGGTAACCCATCTTGGTACTGACCAGCTGAGTCGTTGGTTATCTTCAGTGATCTTATAAAAAAAAACTGTGTTTCTGTTTGATATGGTTGTAATCCTTGATGATTTATGTGGCATGTAAGTAAGAAACCGGAAACGAACCACAAGCGAATAGACTATGAAAATAGAAACTTTCGATTACATATGGCTATTTTAACAGTAAAATGCCAAAGCTAGTTGCCAATAAAAAAAATGATACATCAGTCAACACAAAGTATTTAATAATGTGAACTATAAAATTATTTACATCTTTTTACAACACAGACTGTTGTTATCATTTTTGTTTTTATTAACAGAGTATTTCGACTGTTCCTAGTTTGTTTTTTTCGAACTAAAACTTTTATTTCATCTACCATGATAGAGTCCTCTCTTTCCGATAGACATGTCTAGGCATATCTTGTATAATTCTTAGAACTGCTCATTTATTGTTAGCCCTGTTTTGGCTGAGTATAAGTCTATACAAAATTATATTAAATAAGAACTAGACCCGATATCATAGATCAAAAGTCGGCAACATTTTGCTGACTGTTCCGACTAAGGTTTTTAAAATCATTCAGTGTACCAACAGCATTCGTATTTTTATACAAGTCAAGGTCAATATACCTGTTCTACAATATATTTTATATAGTAATATATACAAAAGTATGTAGACCACACTAATATAAAAAAAACTTTGTTTAAATTATTTTGTTTTAAATTTTTTATTATTAATGGGAGTCCAACTATTGAGCAGTTTTGAAACAGCTAAATATCTTTGCCTTGTAGTAGTTATTGGTTCGTCTTCCCGACTGAGCAATGGTGAGAGGAAAATACCAATAAGGCCTTCAGTAATGGTACCAGCATTCAGACTCTCGCTTCTATTCAAAAATCATCAAGAGAACGGTTACTATTTAAAAACAAAAGGAACGGTAGAGAGGAAAGATGGATGTGGAGGTCACAAACAGGAAGAGGGGGGGTCATCATTTCAACTTAGAGCTAAAAAGATCAATTTGAAAAGATCCAACTCAATTCATAAGACATTTGGAACATGAGAGAGTAGTTTCAGCTATAGCAGTCCAAAGAGCAGTGAAAAACGACTTGAAAATGAAATCGTACGTGTAACCTGTGAGGCACCTTGTTACTACAAGGCGAAAAATTACAAGGTTAGAGAAGGTGGAGCTCATCTTGAATAAGTTGGAAAATGATTCTGGAACAATATTTGAACTTTATTTTAATACGCCATGAGCTTTCGATTCTTAGCTATGATTAATTAATGATGAACACTTTCGTTTATGATCGATTTAATCACGATTCTTCTGTTAAGCTTAGAGAGTAATTATACATTATAATGTTTCAAAGTACAGTTGAATAGTGTTATAAAAAGCTTAGAGAATTCGAGTAAGATAACTTTAATAATTCCTAAGCTACAAAGAGTCAAATCTTTAATCTAACAATTGGACTATTTTGCCGTTACACGATTTGGTCAATTTTGTGCCATACACGCTATATATGAAATGATTTTGCAAGACAATGTTTTTATGTGTGATTTCTGTAATCCAGCAATTTTCTGTGGTCTGGCAGTGATCTGATCCCCAGGGTGGTGGATTAAAATGTGGCACTATATTGAATTCTTATTGCGTATTGAACT
Organism: Acanthosepion pharaonis; assembly: GCA_903632075.3. Classification (NCBI taxonomy): domain Eukaryota; kingdom Metazoa; phylum Mollusca; class Cephalopoda; order Sepiida; family Sepiidae; genus Acanthosepion; species Acanthosepion pharaonis. The sequence goes on from CAHIKZ030005121.1 coordinate 4,648,447, forward strand.
AAATTTTAGAAGATTTCTCTTTCCAAATTTCTAAACTAGAAACAGTTCTCCCCATTAGAATATTGAGGGTAAGATATTAAACACTGTCTAGAATCTAGTGACCGTTCTTCCGTTTTTTTATTCTGTCACCAAAGAATATTCTGTACGAGAATGTGATCCTCATTTTTGAAGAAACAAAATCTCTAACTGGTCGAGGAGGCAATCTTTGTTTTGCTTAATTGTATTTTAAAAGTATCGTATAAATGTGGGTTAAAGCTATTCTCATTTTTTAAAGCAACAACTAAGCGTTTTCTTTAATCTGAAGTTGCAATGGAAGTTGTCTTCCAGGAAACAATCAAAATATTTTGACAAAAAGACAGAAAATTATAGAAAACAACGTCCGTCCAAGTTCTGAAGTCAATGACCACACCCAAAACATATATAATCGGCTGCATGTGACTATGACCCTCTCCGTTTCTTTTCAAATATAGTTGGCGTGGACTGTCCAATTAAACTGTATTGTCATGATCTTTGAGCAAGGGGAAGTCAAATGTTAATGACAGGAAACAAAACAAAAGAATAACAGACAGCTGCTTAAGAAACCTGTTTATATGGTCAGACGAACTCAAATATCTTAGAAGTGAAACGGGAAAAGATAGAAGCACTTCAAAGAAACAATTTAAATAATTTGGCTCGGTTATCAATGAAGTGAACACCAGATTCGAAATAAATTCAAGAGTAGCAAAAACGTAGAACTTTCGCAAACCTAAAAAGGACACATCTGGAACCCCAAGAAAATCTCCCCTGAAATCAAAGATCAGTTGGTTTTAGGCAATTAGCATCCGGAATCTCTCTGCTAATATTGGATATTAACAGTGGAATTATAGTGATTCATCAAAGAATTAGAAATGGTATCATCGTCGAGATATTCTATGTTGACCAGGTGTCAAATAACGCCGTGCGAAACACTATTAATCAGGCAATCCGATGGTTGGGATACTACATAACCCCAAGGAAGAAGAGAAAGTTCCAATGCTATAAACACGTCAGAAGAACCAACGACCATTTCACAAGGATTTTTCTAAATTAGGCAAAACAAGAAGAGGCAGACAAAGTCTATGAGTGGACATATCGAGTGTGCTGGTCAGGTACCCATCTATACAGGGACTGTACGCCCATACCCGGTCATAGTACTGATGATGATGTGAATAGGATTAGTTTCAGGACGTAGGGGATGGTGACTCTTCTTTTGTTATTCAACGTAAATGTTGACTTGTTACTAGTTATTAATCTTCTTCCTTGTGTTCCCATTCATTCACACATAATCGGCTTTCTCTCTTTTTATGTGCTGTGTCCTTTCAAGACGTAGACGATTATGGCCCACCACTTCCCCCTATCCCTTGTAGCTCTCAAAAGGTTTTGTGCTTCTGCCAACTCCCCCAGACCACGCTCCGCCATCCACCTGCCCAATCCCGCCATGTATATCATGAGCTACTTTTCCCTTAATTCGTCCTCTGAATATCAGATTCTCTAGGCCCTCCTTTCTCATCAAGGGTCCCAGAAATTTCATCTGCCTCTTCATTATGTTAAGCATATTTCCTCTTTGTTTGCATCCTCTCCAAGACCCCATCATTGCTCACATGCCCTGTCGATGATATCCTCAGCATCCCTCTGTAGAACCACATCTCCGTCGCCTCGAGTCTCTTCTTCATCCTTGAGAATACAGTTCAATATTCGCTGCCGTATAGGAGGACAGATGTCACATAGCAGCTCAGTACTCTTTTCTTTGTCACCACAGAAATCCTCCCGTTTCGCAGTATTCTGCCCAGCATCTGGGCAGAATCTGGGCATCTGGGCAGAATCTGGGCATCTGGGCAGAATTTGAGATGACCAAGGATGCATTATCCTTGGTCATTTCAAACCGTCTTCGGATCTCAAAGTTAATTCTCAGACCAGTTATACTACTTTGGATTTGAATAATCAGAGCAAGGAATTTTTTAATATGGATCAAAGGAACTTATACTAGGTTAAATTTTTTTTAATTCTTTTTCGGGACTGGGTAACAATTTCTCTATTATTCATTGAGGACATTTCAACTGTTTCTTTCAGATTCCCTTTACAACTTTCTCTGACAGTTCTTTTAGGTTTAAATCTGATCTGCCATTAGTAAAAGTTCACCCGCCTAAAAGACACGAGTCAAAATTCACAGCTCCGCATAAGGATTCTCAGAACTAGAATAGAAATTGAGAGATAGGCAAAAGAGAGGAGGCTGTACAGCGTGTAAAAAGAAAAGCAAAGATAATATGTGACCACGGGAGATGCGAAAAAAAAAAGGAAAGGCACGTGTATAGAAAAAAAAAAAGAACGAAAAGAAAATGAAGGAAAGAAAGAAAAAGAGAGAAAGAAAGAAAAGAAGGAAATTGAGATAGAAAAATCGATAGATAGGAACAAAATGAAACATACTGACATATATGACCATATCGAAATATATAGATAGATAGATTAATGAGAGAGAGATAGAATGAGAGAAATGAAATAGATTTAGATAGATTGATATATTATCCAGCTCAACACACATAATTATCTACGAAATACGTACATAATCTGGTTTTCTCTTGCCACGTGTCTTAGCTACGTTTGCAGCTGAATTCTCGGCGATTTTCCGACATCTCAATAAAGCTGACTTGCAATAAATAAATAAATAATTAAATAAAGCCACTGGACAAATAGTCATCCAAGTCTCGGATTTTGAGAGATGCTTAATATACAACGGAATTATTTGATAAATACATATTGTTGATTATTTACATTATTCGGACTATTGTCCTCATCATTGTCGCCATATTTATTACAAGGTTTCGGCCTTTGTACGTTCCAGCCTTCTTCAATTCGGTGGAATGGCGAACTGAAGCCTTTCTTTCGGTCACTGGGGTAGACTGTTCTAGTTCCACGTGACAAGTTTAATGGATACCAGTTATCAGTTATCTCCTGTTAATTTCCATCTGATACACTGCCTTATCTGGACATTTAACTCACACTCTTTGGGTCCTCTCACTGGATCTACTCAACACCTTTATCCACTGTGTCATGTGTATGAATTTCTGGGTATTATAAACCTAATGTCTTCAGTAAACATTTTTACCAGTGCTCATATTGCAATTTTTGTTGTTATTATCGATTTTCTCCGGCACTCCTTATTACTGGTTCCCATATTGTATTCATTTCTATGCTTGGTTGGCTCAGGAGATTTTTGTGGCCTGGCATATATGCTGATTTTTTGACTTTACCAAATTTCCAATGGTGATCTTTGTCTATGATCTCAACCTGACCCCACAGAAAGCGGTAATCTCTCTTCTCTCCTCATATGTGGTCAGCCACGCCTGATTTTCCACTTGCCCTCGTGTTTTTTGTGTCCTTGAAGGCTTACCTTAAGGGGGCGGACTGTCTGCCTTTCATATTTCTTTCCGCAGTTGCACGGGATAGCGCACACACAGTCATTAGTCATGTTCTCCTGAATGTGGTGGGGGTCTTACTCAGGAGAGATATCTGTGAAGTGTCGTCAAGCTTTTGAAGGTTGTCCTGATGTTATATGGACCGCAGATCCTTTGTATTTTCTCTGATAACCCTTTCACATAAGGCAGGCATACTGTTTTCTGAGTGTTGTCCTCCTCCTCTTGTACCCGCCTATCCCAGTTTATTGGGGCTTCTGCCATGTACTGAGGGTAGTTGTTATGTTGTAGGATACTACTTATACTGACCAATTCTTTATCTAATGTCTCTGGTCGCCCCTTATGACTTTTTCTCGGTGTTGTAAGCAGCGGACGATCCCTTTCTTTACGCTGTATGAATGGTGGGAGTTGAAATTGAGGTACTGTCCGGTGAATGTCGGTTTACGGTATACGAATGTCTTGAACCCATGCTCTGTTCGAGATATTAAAACATCCAGGTATGGGAGTGTGTTGTTACTCTCTTTTTCGATTGTGAACTGTATCGAAGGTCTTATTGAGTTCACATGGTCCAGTAGAAACTGAACATCTTCCTGGTGTGGCCAGATTATGAAGGTGTCATCTACATACCTTAACCATATTGTTGGCTTTAGAGATATAGATACTAATGCGATTTCCTCAAGGTATTCCATGTATATATTCGCCATAGCTGATACACAAATAACATACTTCGGAATCGGATCGCACATATATCGACAAGATGAGTGCTTAGCAACGGGATCACCATTATTACCAGGAATAGATAGATAGATAGATAGATAGTAATTTAAATATACTGACAGACAGACAAATAGACGGATATGAACATAGATAGATAGATAGATAGATAGATAGATAGATAGATAGATAGATAGATAGATAGATATGAACATATCGATTGAAACAGATACTTTAAGCCGATGAAAGATGTTCGAGTTATTATTTTTATTATTATTATTATTATTACTATTATTATTATTATTATTAAGCCCATAGAAAGCCAGATTTGATCATCGTCTCAAAATGCTGGTCTAATATTCTTTGTTTTCCACGTGAGAGTTTCCACATCTCAACAAGGTGAACCAGTTATGAACATCACTCTCATCTATGGGATCATCTTCATAAACGCTAGATATATTCTGAAAGGACATGGCACATAAAGGTGAAGAGATATGTTATAAAATTCAGTCTCCTCTTCACCAAAATCACTTCCATCTAATGAAAAACGCTATAAACTTTATTTCTTTCCAAATATCTTTAAAAAAGGAGTGACTACAATTTACTACAGTATAAAATCTGCAGGCAGAAAAAAAACTGTGTTTAGACATATTTTAAAATGTTAATTAAGATAAAAACGATGTCATTTTTCCTAGTAATTCTATATTTGTTTTAAAAAATCCTATAAAAACCTGTAATTATATATGACCAGCAACTATTAACTTTTAAATTTAAAATATATATATTAAATGGATTTAGCGCATGCGTAGATTGTTCATCAAATCATAATTCTATATTTTTCGAATATCAGTGTTTTCTCCGTATCGAATCATGGAATATTTTGCGTACATTGAACTCTACATGTTACAGGATCAAAAACACATACGCAGTTGATTTTTATCAAATGTTTTTGCGAATATGCTTTTCCGTATTTCTTCCTTTGTATCAAAGCATTATGTTTCAAAGCTGTGGGTATAAAGAATTCTCATGCATTTTTTTTCTTGGAATATAAACAACAAAAAACCCTTTGACAGATCATGCTTGAAGAATTTCAGAAAGCAATGAACGGAAACCAGATATTAATGTAAATGGAAAACAAAAAGCACAACTTGCAAGTAAGATTTACATAAAAATATAAATAAACTGTGGAGATTATAGAAAATCCTTAACATGAAAGATGTTGCACAAATACATTTGGAAAACTTCAATGTATTAAAGAAAGGGGTATAATTTACAACCCAATATTTAAGTCTGTTCTCAAGAAAAACATCTTAAGCCTGTAAGATCTCAATATCCTGTGACGCTGAATGGCAAATTATATCAGCTTGTTCCTGTTAATGTTACTTTTCGGGTCAGTGTTCCAAGTGAAAGATCCTATACAATGCAGGCGCTATTACTTGAATTTAATCCGATTTCGCGAATTTGTGTTTAGATATTAAGACGACAATTCCTACGAATCATCGCTATAAGCTCCGTAGCGAAGAGTTAAAAAATAAAACAAATAATGGCAAAGTATGACTGCTAATGGTTGCCAATGGAAGACCGATGATTATATCAACAGTAAAATAAAATCTAGTCTGAATAATGAGTCATCTCTACGTTTCCTTTCATTTCAACTTCTAAACCTGATAGTATCAACTCTAACGACCCAGAGTCACGTGTATGTTTTACAAAGGAGTTTGGAGACGACGAATTGACCAACTTCGGACTTGGTGGTGAATCGGGAAGCACATTGAGTGATCGGAAGTGGTGAGGTTGCTTATAGCCATTTTTATTGGCTAGTTCTTTACGGTACGCTCATTCAAAGGGGAGACTCGTTTTTTTTTGGCGAGTGGTGTTGCTTACCTGAGACTGACGAATGGTGATAGTCATCATTTGTGGAACTGATTTGCCTGTTGGGCTGTGTACCACTTTTTGCACATTAGGCTGATACATACATACATATATATATATATATATATATATATATATATATATATATATATATATATATATATATATATATAAAGAAATATGTTGTAGTGGTTCCAACGAGAGAAAAGTATGTATATTAAAAGAAGAGAAGAGAGGTGCCTCAAACGTTTTTGGTTGTAATGTGGATTTATTTAGAAAAAATATTATGCTTTGTTTTACATAATTTAACGACACGTGTTTCTGGTCTCGCGACCGTCTTCAGGTAAAAGGGAGATTTCTACATATTATTAAAATAATTAATTTTTTCTTCATGTTCAATGTGAAATATTCTCAATATGAGACATTCTCTGTTTCTGTGTTGGTAATCCGAATTTCTTTCTAGAATTGTCAATGAAGAGTTCTGCGCGAAGGGTCATAAAACAATTAAGGTTGGTCCAGCGAGTAGTTATCGGCATTTTATCTTTTAATGTTTTAGTGACCCCTATGTGCTCTTGGATCTGTTTCTATTTTGGTGTGTTCCTGTCAACATGCGTGTATATATGCGTGCGTATATTTTCCCTCCATACATACTGCCTTACTACGAGGAATTCGTAAACTTATTTGTACCTATACACGCATACACACACATACGCACATACACACTATCCCACCACAAGTAATCATTACACACACGCACACACATATACACACATATTTCCCAAGCTACATGGAACCAGTACACACACACACACACACACACGTACTTAAGTTGTCAACATCCGCATATACATACATAAATGTATGTATGTATGTGTACATACATATATATATATATCATCGTGTCTCCCGTATATGAGCAAAATATTTTGCTTTGATAAAGTCCACATTAGACGAAACGCGTCAGCAATTACCAGTTTTCCTATTGTCATTTTTATTCATAAATATTGTCTTCTCTACCGATTAAATCGGAGAAATTTTCATATATATATATATATATTTGTTTTTTTTATGTTTCTTTTTTAACAATTCTCACACAAGCTATTTCATCAATTGCTTTTTTGTTTTGCTTTTTTAATAATAATGGACAAGGCCTTTGATATCCGGTTGATTCCAGAGTTCAATTCACCTCGATATCTATGCTGATGAAACAACCCTCTATTCCTTCCCTCATAGCGACCCTGGGCGATTCGATAGGTCAAATTGACAGCTGATCTCATAAGAGATGTACATTTGTTTGTTAACTGGCACAAGAAATGACTTGTTAATTCTAACACTTCCAAAACTAAACAGCTGTGTCTTACTCATCTGAGAGAACACTTTTTATCTTCAATCAGCGTGGGTAATGCTAACCCCCAGAAGTCTGACCCATTGCCCATCCTCGAACAAACTTCTTCCACTGACCTAAAATGGAAATATTATATGAAGAAATCATTTACTAGTACTACTTCTAGGAAAGTTGGTTCACATATTAGACAATTTTTCACCCTAGAATCTACCTTACATATTTATAAGTCAAACGTTTTTCCTTGCTTTGAATATTGTTGTCATATATGGTCTGATGCCCTTGCTATATGTTCAAAGGTTTTTGCTAATATCCCAATAAGAATGTGCAATGTTATTATTCCTTACCTGGTATCTTGGTTTCAGCCACTCTCCTATCGCCGTAATGTAGCTTCCCTAGGAATCAGTTAATTGTTGAAGCGGTACAGGGAGCCAATATTTTTACCTGCATGCTGTTTCCTTTCTAACCTTTTGTTTAATGTTTTGTGGAACTCTAATATCTTGATTATTACTCCAATATCTTGATCATTGTTCCCTCTTCAAGTTACATTGTAGTCGTTGCTGCTTTTAGAAGTTTTCAAATAAACTTAAAATATGTAGGCCAGTAAGTGATGTAATTTAGTGCCTAATTAACGAAAGTGCGTAAATGTTACTTTTGTTGTTGAATAAATACTGTACATAGTTTGCATTTACTTAAGCAGAATTTAACGCAGCTTTAAGTATATTTTAGAGCGTTCTTAAATTTAAGATTTTACAAACTTTACGTTATTTTTTCTTCATTTTACATCTGTTTGTAAATACATGTTACCAAAATAAAATCCATAAATTTACCTTGATGAAGTCCCGCAAGGAACAAAACACATTCGTAAAGAAATTTTTTGCTTTTCTTTTTATTTATATTGACGTTTGACAGAAATATTTAATTATATATGAATTTTGCACTTAGATAGCAAAATCAGACGGATAATGAACAGCCTTAGATAGATAGATAGATAGATAGATAGATAGATAGACAGAGAACAGGCTGAGATAGATAGATAGATAGATAGATAGATAGATAGATAGACAGAGAACAGGCTGAGATAGATAGATAGATAGATAGATAGATAGATAGATAGATAGATAGATACATACATACATACATACATACATACATACATACATAGATATTCATTTATATTCTGTTTCGCGCACACCACTTTTCAAAACGTGCCTTTGATTATCTGAGACCATCCAGAGATCTATATACGTATTTCAAAACGAATACGCCAGTGTGCTTACTAATCGAAATATTTTTTTTATTTTCTTTATTAATCCATTCACGTTTTTAATTCATATTATTTTCATTTTCTCCTTCGTAGATAGATTGAAGTTGCTGTCTCTGTTTCTCATTATATTTTCATTATACAACAGTCTACTAATAGTATTTTCTATCTTATTTTTATTTCTCATATATTTTGACGTTATTTTTAAAACTTTGGTAATTAAACGAAAGCAAATACTTGACATATAGTCTTGAAATGTTTTTCCAGTTACTCCGATGTAAATATAACCATCTGTTATTTCATTTGTTGTCAATTTCGCTGTATTTAATATTCTTTTCTCTCTGGACTTTCCCTGTAGTGGACATTTTTTTTTCTACAATTACATATTGTATTAGTCTTTTAGCATATTCTGTATCATTTCATTCAAAGCAAGACACTAAAAGCCATTAGCAAGCAAGCGGCTACTAAGAGTGAAAGAAACAAAGATGAAAATAAAAGAAAAAGATTTACAATAACAGTAGTTTTGTTATTTTGTTTTTTCAGGTTTTTTTTTCTTTTACTTTTACCAGCTTATTATTGGCAAAACTGCATTTAATCCTAAGTAATGGAATACAAAATTAAGTTGCGTCCAGGTTTCAATTATTTTTTACTTGCTCAAATAAACTAAAAGCCTGTTTCTTGAATAGAACCTCTTGAAATGTGGGTTCTTCTCATATATGAGAAATATTTTGATTGAATAAATAGTTTTATTTTAAAACTTTTCTAAAAAATTGTTCCGTTTGTCTTATTAAGTAATGTCATGTTTCTTTTGAAGTAATTAATGTTTTTTTTCTGATCAATACATCGAAGCTTCAGTTAATTTCCATCGTGATAGACGCGATCATGTCTCTCGATTCATGACTGACTGGGCAGATATTCCCGCAGTAAGCTGCCGTTTGTTTATCTTGTAGACTGCTTGTCAACCAAGGCTATAGGATTCAGTCTGACTTGCTATTGCAAAAGATGAATTCATAGCTTTCTCAAGAGTTCTTGAGCATAAGTGAATTTAACGAACCCAACTTGAATTCTAACTTTAGTATCCACTTTTTTCATTCTGACCCGTTATTTCAAGTTCATGAAAAGATTTTCCTATCTAACAATATTTTCATTCTTCTACTATAAGAAAATGCATCACGACATATGTGATTTTGATTTGGAAAACTCGATTGCCACTTTGAAAAGATTTTTTTCCTATTTGGTTGCATATCTCTAAATAACCAAACACGTGGCTGACAATATTTGAAAATAGTGATGTTTTTTTAGCCATTGCTTTTAATGCATGTTGTGGTTATTTTTCGATATTTTAAGTGAAACATTTTAAGGATTTTGCTGAGCTATGCTGCTAAAATTATTCCCTTTATAAACGAAACTACTTTTATTGGAAAACATTTTCTCTGAATGCACTTCCGTCACCATGTTATATATTTCGATTAGTTTAAATATTGACGTTGTCTACGAATTATTAAAAGCTTTCACTTGCAATGTTTGCAATAAGATTAAATTAGAAACGTTACTGCAATAGTTATTTTTAGAATTATCCTTTTCAAAAGAGAATATGTAATTACGTATATATATATATATATATATATATATATATATATATATATATATATATATATATATATATATATATATATTATATTGTTTTGTGTGTGTAATACATATATACATTTAATATAAATGGACTGTGAATGCTGGTGGTAAACTATGAAATAGTGTTCAAAATAAAATAACAGAGCTAAAATGTATACAACTAATAAATACGGTTGGTTTTTATTTTTGGTACAACTGTTAGTTTCAAACCCGTAGCTATCGTCAGATACAAACTGAAAACTAGAATTAATATTGGAATTTATGACTTGCTGTTTTAGAATGTATTTATTTATTTATTTATTTATTTTAGAAATATTTTAACTGTTTTCCAGTTTAAATGGCATCTGCTCATCTATCTTAACAATAGATCATAAATACTCCTAATAAATATTTTACACGTTCAGTTTTCATTTTTCTTCTTAACAATTGCCACGTCCCTGTGATGCAGAGTTGCACGAAGAGAAAGAAATGTATATTTATTAGTATGTTTATATATATATATATATATATATATGTATATAATGTGTGTGTTTGTGTGTGTGTATGTGTACTATAACATGCCTAACAAGAAGATTCACCTTACACTTTCTAATCATAGCTCAATTATGTCTCATTTAAATACAAATGTAGACCTACTCCTACCGCAACAAACTCGTTGACGATACAAAGAAAATATCGTCATCCACATTTAAAGAAAAATTCTAAAAAATAAATGAAAGTATTATTAATAAAAAAAGAAAAAGCCTACATCCAATTATTTCAACTATGAACACAGTCATAATGTGCTGACCGTGTTTGTAAACATACGTAAAACAATCCACACATTTAGTTAAATGTAAAGATGAAATCATATTTGATAATGCTTAAAAGTATAGCCCTAAGCGCTCGGAGATACAAAATATTTAATTTTAATTTTGTTTTAAGGCATATCAACCTCAATTAGTTATTTAATGCTGACAAATTTTTTTATTGATGGTAATATCTTTTTCTTTCAAAAATATATTGGTAGTAATAATTTTGCAAAGATTTATTGCTGGTAATATATCGTTAGTAATAACTTTTCCTTAAAAAATTTATTGCTGGTAATAATTTCTTACAAAAACTATTTCTGGTATTAAAACCTGGTATTTTTACACTTTCATAATGTTTTGACTCCAGTTTTGGAGTTAACTATTTGCTCATAGCTGAGTCCCTAACATATGCTATTACGTCGGCTGAGTATGGACCTGGGCCACCAGCAATTAAGAGGTGGTTCCACGCCCCTCAAAACCTCAGATCAGAGGCGACCTTGTTGGCACACGTAGTTTATCGTTTTAACCAGGACGCCAAAATATGTCGACAATTTATTCGACATAATTTGTGTGGAATGGAAGAAAATTATGAAACCACAAGAAAAATTAAATAAAAACTTAACTGCAATAGATTGTCAGTCGTTTTTAATGACACTTGTATAAAGGAGGGGTTGCTGGCCAAATACGCAATTATATATTGAACACCCAGACACCCCTGTCTAGAAAAATAGATTTATCTGTAAACTTGGAAACATGAATTTTGTTTAGCCGTGTATTTAAAACCCAGTAATTTTAAAAGTTACTCCAAAATTCGCTTGAGGATGAAATGGAACTAATATCTTTAATTTAATTACAAAATTAAATTTGGGGCTTTTAGCTTCCATTTTTGAAACATGGTTAGAACTGTGTAGCGAAAAAAACATTTTAAATCAATTAATTTATAATATATATATATATATATATATATATATATATATATATATATATATATAATTGTGTGTGTGTATGTATGTGTGTTTGTATAGTTTTGGTATGTTTACAATGACCTAGTGGATAAAAGTTTTAGTTGATGAATTTGGAGATGTATTGTTTATGAGTTCAATCCGTGACTCGTGCAGTGTGTATCTGCATTTAGTGGAAACGGCGAGCAATAAAAGTATTAAATAAAAAAAGTAAGAATTAGTTGATATTCCTAGACAGGAGCAATGGAACGGTACAGTATACCGCCTTAGATTAAATTAAGGTTTGTTTTTTTTTCAGAATTCCCTGTAGAATAACCAGATCGATATGTACGTGAAGGCCGTAAGGCAAAATGGCCGAAAAGAAAAATGTTCAACATTTTAGAAATTATAACTTGGCTGCTTCAATCTACTGGTTTCTCTCCCGTTGAATTAGTATGATATGAATTAGATAGGAGAGTTCAAAAAGAAAACCTAAAGAGTAAGAGTGAGGTTTTTCAGTTCTTGAAGAATGCTTGGGAAGGTTTGCCATCTATGTTCTTTTTCAAAAGCTGTTGGAAATAACACCAAGAATTTGTAAAGCAGTAATTAAAGCAGGTGATGGTTTTATTGATGAAAACAAAAGATGCTGTTTTATTATAACATTTTATAGTTAGGTGTTTATTTTTATTCAGAATAAAAGCTAATACACTGTAGTAACCGAAAGAAAGAAAAAAAAACACCCGTGGTCTGACGATTGCATCTAGCATGAAACAGCCTGTCGCCTCTAATGTTGACTTCAATGTTCAATTTTATATTTACACACGCTCTATCTCTGATATTGAGCAATTTATCCCATAAATATAGCACGCATTAAGAGTATATTTCTTCATATATATATATATATATATATATATATAGAGAGAGAGAGAGAGAGAGAGAGAGTGAGAGAGTGAGAGAGAGAGAGGGGAAGAGATAGTGTGATATGGGGTAGAGTTTGAGAGAGATATTAAATTTGATATAGATAAATAGATATACATAGAGATTTCACATACAATAATAATAAAAAAATATTCCACATCAAATATTTATTTAAGTCCGAGAGATGGAACACTCATACGTGTCCTACTGATATTTTGTTATTGGTTATTGGTGATCTACGGTATTGAAAACTGACCTTGCTTGAATGCGACTCATTTCTCTTTGTTTTCCAGCCGAGCGCAACTTTATGCATCAACCTGGCATGGTTCTTCATCCGGGTAAATAGCAGAATGTCTCCTTTGGACGAACACGCGCTCTGGATGCTTTGTTTTCCGTTGTTTACATTGAAAGACCGAAGATCAAATGTTTTCTCCACGTAGAAATATAACTTTAGAAAGCCCCAAAACAAACACCGAACTGATATTGCAGAAGTTTAATCTGAGCGTTGCAAAATCGTTCAGCTGAATAAAAATGGCTGAAAAGTTTCTCCTTCGATTCTTATCTCATGTTTTGGTCTTTTCAGAAAACACCAAGGAGAGAACAGAAAGAACAATATTTTTCTAGAACAAATATACTCATCAATTCTAGTGAACACGAAATAGTCTGTTTTCGTGAATATTTATAGAATATTCTATTCCTAAATATTGTCATTATTTGGTTTAATACAAGAATAAATATCCGACCATAGAAAAAATTCCATCATTCAATCTAGTATTATTTGTTTTCTTTTACAAATTATCAACCCATCCCAGGTTATTTAAAGCCAGATTTCTTTTAAATTTTAATTATACGTATATATATATATATATATATATATATATATATATATATATATATATATATAATAATGGTTTCGTTATACAATGTTGGTATCCAACCCACAAAGGTGTCTGTGACTGTAACGAAACCGACCGGAATTCGAACTCAGCTGTCCGATTAACAATTCCAAGAGAATATCCGCTACACCAACGCAGATGAAATCTTACAGTACCTAAACGGTCACCCATCTAGGTACTAACCAATCTCACTGTTGCTTAACTTCAGTGATCATACGGTAATCGGTGTTTCTACGTGATGTCACCGTAATCCTTAGGAGTTTTATCTGAATATCATGCTCCGATCATGGAATCTTTTAAGAAAAATGAAAAAAAAAGGGACACATTTTTTTATTTTTTTTTATTCATTTTACCCCAAGCGAAGCGGGAGTGCCGCTATTATACAGAGTGTTACAGAGAGTGAAAGTAAGAAAAAAGACTGAGTATAGGGAGGACTAAGGAAGAGATAAAAGAAGAACGATGATGGCGATTGGCATTACATTTAAATTTTTGAAGTTATCAGGAAAGCAACTAAACAGAAGGGAGTTCCATTGTCTGGAAATGCGAGAAAAAAACTGTTGGATGAGAAATGACGGTTACATTTAACTATTGCAACAGTAAAAGTTTGGGAGCTAGATGCCAAAATCTAGTAGCACGCTTAAATCCATGTAGTTGTGAAACTAGGGAAGATAGCTCGTCAGAGCAGTTGCCATAAAAATATTTGTAGAAAAGACAGAGGGAAGAAATATCACGTCTGTGGAAAAATGGCTGAAGTCGAGATACCAAATCGGGATCATTACATTGCAGATCCTTCAAGGGCATCAGGCCAGATATGGCAGCAGTATTCAATGCTTGTAGATATGTAAGATAGACTCTGACGAGAAGAACTTTCTGGTATGACAAAATGAACCAACATTCCTTACAGTAGATGCACCTATTGATTCAATGTCGTTGTTCCACTACAAGTCTGTCGTAAACATGAGTCCAAGAAGGCGTAGTGAGACGCTCTTCTGGAGTCGAACATCAACCATGCTGATGGCGGCAGGCATGGAAGTTCCTCTATATACAGAAACAGTAATAGACTTTTGGAATGTCTATAACAGTATATGGTGAAAGAAAACTTTAAAAAATTGATAATCACTGCACATAAATTGACAAAAGAATAAAGTTGACCATGTTCGCCGAGTCTACGAATATAGAATACAGCGCAGTACGCAATCTCTTCAATAAAACAACGTTAAAGATTAATACTCACGAGTCACACACTCTACTGGATCTATCTAAATCGCCAATATTACCAGTAGCTCTTCCGTAATTTTTCAGTCTTTGATATCAGAGATTAGCAGTGAATATTCAGAAAAAAAAAACATGGCTGCCTTTATACACGTCGCATTGAATATTTTGAGCCTTCTGATTGGTTAACCCTTCTATTGGTGAACTATAAAATGAGTCAGCTCCTTTTGGCTGGCTCACTAGTACACAGCGTACCTAAGAATTCCAACAGTAAGTAACCTATCTAACAAGCTTGTGTCAATCAATAAGGGTCTGGGAGTGATATTGAAGTGACAAAGCTTGCTAAAAGATACAAAATTGTGAAGAGGCATGATTGACAACCTCCTAAAGGAAGACAACGCATAGAAGAAGTAGAAGAAGAAGAAGAGAAGACAGTCATTTCATATTAATTGCCTTTTGAATCGATAAGTTTTCCGACCATCGTTTTGTCGATTTTATCCGCGAGTGCTAATATTCAAACTAATATAAAGACTATGTCGTTTCTCTTAAACTAAACCGGATGTTGACTGCTCGACGACTCAAGGCAGAATGCGAAAACGTGTCTCTGCGCATCATGGCTCGATGTATGTTTTCAGTATTAAATGAAAAAAGGACCTTTATATATAGAGATATAAATATAGATAGAAATAACTCCCGCTAAAACCCCAGACAGTGATTTGGAGCCGATACGACGGATTTAAATTGCATCATTAAACGCCGCAAAGGACACAGAGAGTGATAGAGAAAAACACAGGGACAGAGAGAGAGAGACCCGGATAAGTTGTCGACACGCAGAAGTTGGTCAAGAAGGCAGCAGACACACTGAACGCGATACTTTGCAACTTTAACCATTCTCCGCCGCCGTCTTCACAAAGCATCGTTTCTCTTTCTTCTTTTCTGTTGCCTTTTACAAAAGCAACGAGCTTTGTATACAGATGGCTTTTTACATATGTAAATAAATTATACATTTATTTACCCATATGCGATGTATTGCTTTTTCTCGAATTTAGGTTTGCTGAAGCAAAGATGTTAATCTCTTCAACAGTAACAACAGCAGCAACCATCTCTGCCTTCCAGGATACCCATTCTTCGTTTCCGCAACAACTAATATCCGTAACTTTGTCATCTCACATTTCTTTCAGCCGACGGGATCACCGGCCTTCCTCTTCTGAAGCTATCCTTATGTAACATAATTTCCCAAATGATTCTGTTATCGCAACTGTTTTTGTCTATTCATTTCATTTCCTTTTAGTCTTTGTGATTCTTGTCAGGAAATAACAGCGGTCTGGATGGAAAATAATGGCCATCATCTAACCACTGATCTATGGTGACCCCAATATATACTGTGTTCAAACTAGAATATAGCAAAATGAACCGGGTGCTTAGTTTCTACTATGAAATAAATAAAAAAAAAACAATGAACTCTGATGGTTGAGATAAAAGATTACTTCCACAACGCAATGCGGAATCGTGTCTCAGAGGATGGCAGTGTACAGGCCAACAAGAAAGGGAATCCATCTATACAGTATTTTGTTGCGATCTGTGTTATCTCTGGATCACCACGCTACTACCGGTATCAATGAAAAGGACCATTTCTTTTTGTTATTCGTTTTCTAAAGTGAGAATGGTGGCAGTATGGATTCTAGGAGGCAGTAGGAGGAATGACATCAAAGGAAAGTATGTCGCACGTTGGCTCAGCGTCCCTCAGTGGGTGATCTTAGCCGGTCGCTAATCTTGGTGTGGGAGGCGTATCGTCGCTTCAGAATTCTTTCAACCCTCAGTTGAATTCACGCCGTTTTGCATGTATATTCAAAACCGAGACAAAAGCAATCCATCATCGCCAGCATGCCACTCCCTCGAGGCACTCCGGCTAATAGCTGACCATTCTGGCCCTGGCCTTAGGATTCTGAAACAAATTATATAAAAAACAAACCAACGAGGGGAGTGAACGATTTTTTCACACCTTCGCAAAAAGAAGATTGAACGTTCGAAGACTGACCCGAAACATAACCTCTATTCGACCGGCGTAAATAATATTTTTTATGTAAGAAAAAATTAGCTAGCTATTCTTGTCAGACATTTCTATCAGTTCATTCGAGATTATGTAAGACAAGAAAGATTTGCAAGTCAATGAAAAAAACATTTCATTAATATCGGTTCTTTGCAAAATAATTTTATTCTGCTTTGTTCCATTCTAATGCTATGTGGTCTACTTTGAAAATGTTTAAAATCATTTGAAAAAGAACTTTTTTTTTTGTGATTCTGTGGTTCACCTGAGATGTTTGTATTGTAGGTAGACATAATATTTATTTATATACAGTCGTTGAAAACAATCGTTTCCAACTCCTCTTGGTAAAACGTTAATTTTCAAGACTCGTCTACCTGTCTGATTTTTTAAGTAAGCGGGGTTTTCAGATTTCTCTGTGTTTATATAACAGAGACAAAGGGTTATTTTTTTTTTTTTGTATTTTTACGGCTTATCTACCCATTTGTTGGTATTTCAAGTCGAAATATATTTTGAACTGTAGAAGGTAACATATAGTATACAGTGTTTCCCTATGCACCCCCCCCATCTAAGCATTGACCACGAAGTTCCTGACTTAATTTAATCTATGATTCTTAAACGAAATTAGTCAAGAATAAAGATTTGTCGGCGTGAAATTGAACTTCACGTGCTCGAAGTAAAATTAGTTCCGGAAAATTTGACATTTTTTAACGGTCGGCCATCTTTCGTCCCACATACTCACTCACACTCATTCTCTCTTTCTGTCTCTATCTCTTTCTCTCTCTCTCTCTCTCTCTCTCTCTCTCTCACACACACACACACACACACACACACACACACACACACACACACACACACATGTATTATTATTCTAACTGACTGCGTAATAATAATTTAGTCATAGTTTTTAGATGTGTATATGAAATTGGGTTTGAAGTTAAGTCAGAAAAAAATCCTTTGATAAGCAATAAAGGAATTCTTTCACAGCTAAATAAAGAATATGGCCATAAGCATGTATTATTAAAATAAAATTGTCTTTAATATTGTGCAATGATATTCTGATAATTTTTTTGCTGATACTCTTTTTTATATAAATTCCGTCATTAATTCCTTGTTTCTTTTTTTTGCAGAAAAATATTCCAAGAAATTCTTACTTCGGTGACTACCTTCCAATCAAGAGTAAGTAAAAATACTTTCTCTTGATTTTATTTCTTTCAAAATCCTTTTAATCAGAAATGATAGTTAATCCGATAATCCTTTCGCAGGATTTTGTGTCAGTGATGGTTTGGACCTTCTTTATCCTTTTATATTTTTCTTTCGCAAATCGTAAATGTCAGGTACAAAATTGACGAACTACGAATTCCTCCCGTTTGTTAGTATTTTGGTAGGCACTTGAAAACTACTGTCGTTTTCATTCTAGCAGCATGTTTTGGGCAAAAATTTAAGTTTCATCCGAAATGGACCTAAATTCGGTTCATACATATCAAGAAAGATCATCAAAGCAATCAGAATTTTGGTATGGATATTTGTGTAACAATTTCTTAATAATTGAATCGCCCGATATCAAGAGTAAGATAAGTATGTATTTTATATAAATAAATATATGCGCAAATATATGTGAACACCTAAGAAAATATTTAAAAAAATATCCCTTTTCTCCTGATAAAACAAATCGTATATTATAAATGAATTAAAAAAATCTCCATGAAACTTTCATCACATTAGGAATATTTCAGCTAATTCACCCGCCTCTGCTGAATCATATAAAAGACGGCAATGTAGATTTCTTTATTTTATGTATATATATATATATATATATATAGTATATATATATATATATATATATATATATATATATATATATATATATATATATATATATATATATATATATATATATATATATATATATATATATATATATATATATATATATATATATATATATATATATATATATATATATATATATATATATATATATATATATATATATATATATATATATATATATATATATATATATATATATATATAATACAAACATTATGTCTTAAATTAGCATAATAGTTTCATATTCACGAATATTTCTCCGTGTATCACAATCAAATTATGCTAGAAATGCATTGTAACAGTGAAAATTACTTTTATTTCCCAATCAACGATTTTATTTAACGAGACATGTTTACAAGAGAATTTCCTAACAAAATACACACACGCGGGCACACACATACACACACACACACACACACACACACACACACATATATATATATATATATATATATATATATATATATATATATATATATATAAATTGTAGCAAGTAATAATATACACGAGCAAAACCTTATTTTTTCAAAATTCTTGAATTAGGAATGTTCATTTGTCTTGACAAATATACGACATATGTCGGATAAGTTATGTTTACTTTTTGCCTTTATTATTCACACAAAGACACACATACACACATACTGGCTC
This sequence comes from Acanthosepion pharaonis, assembly GCA_903632075.3. Lineage (NCBI taxonomy): Eukaryota > Metazoa > Mollusca > Cephalopoda > Sepiida > Sepiidae > Acanthosepion > Acanthosepion pharaonis. The sequence goes on from CAHIKZ030005121.1 coordinate 4,667,982, forward strand.
GCATGCCTTTTGCACTTAACTGAGTTGATGTATTAAAACGCACATGCTTTGTCATGGGGTATTGCTCTGGGCTAAAATATCAATTTCTTTTCATGAGCGGGTGTAGCAGTGAAGGTTAATGGACACGAAGGGGAGTTTTGTTTTCTTTCAAGTTTTTAGGACGTGTCAGAGCAGGAGACTTGGGAATCACATCTAAATATATGCAAACACCGTTAATCGGATAGCGTCTGAACGAATTTCATTATTAGACCTGAAGGTATTTCTAACTGGGTTCCACGTGCAAATTCATATAATTTTTTTTATAAACACCTAGAATATCAGACAAATGTGTTTAGGATGTATATGCCATGGTGACTCTTTAGTGTACCATGATGGATATATTGTGCTTCCTATATTTGTAGTCCATTAGAGAAAGAAAAAAATACTGCAGAGATGGAATGAATGCATCGGAGAACTCTTCCATATCGAAAGAGGACAACACGCTATACACAGAAAAAAAACGAATGATCAAAACTATTAAATACTGGTGGAATCAAAATTAAAGAAAAACAATTCAGCTGGATCAAATGTAATTGTAATAGAGTTTCTGGCAGTCTTTAAATGATTTCGTCATTGTGAGAAATAATAAATGAAATAGAAAACATTGTTGAAATACAGGAAGTAGATCCATTTTATCGCCTGTTATCTCCATAGGCCAACGATCCTTATGAGCTATACAATAAAACTCATCATCCTAATTCTATTGAATAGCGTGCGCAGTAGAATTAGACGGAAAATAAGACAAGAAGTCTTTGGATTAAATAAGGTTATATTTATACTTAGATATGATATCAGAAGAAGTAATGCAAATGCAGAATGATCTTTACATATTTACATTACTCGGACTGATACCAGCACATTCGTTGTACGCTCCAGCCATCTTTGGGTGACTGGAATTTCGAACCGAACCATTTATTTCATCCACCATTTCTAGCTTGTTCTAGTTCCACATTCCATGCCTCTTCTGGATGTCTCGGTTATTTCCTTTTAACTTACTTCTCCACATTTTCGTTCTCCATTCTTTGTACTGAATTAACAACTCTTTGGATCTAGTCACTGGAGCTAACCAACGCTTTATCCCATGTACTATATACCCTTAAGGACATCTGTATATGAATTTCTGAAACTTATAGATGTAATGTCTCAGCAACCGTTTTTTACGTGTTCATATTGTCATTTTTCTGTTATTATTTGCATAATTTTTACCAGAGTTTATATTGCAATGTTTTTGTTGTTGTTCATTGTTTTTTTCTCTTACACTCCCTATAACTGGTCCCCATATTGCATTGAAGCGTACATCGGCAGAAAGCGTTGTGAATATGGCAAAGAAGATGAGGATAACAGTTCGAATAGTGTAAATAATGTAAGTAATCATAATATCTCTTCTCAGAGATATAGACAGAGATTTATAACTATGTGTTATAGTTTATGCAAAATGTTTCATATCACTAAAACTGTTGCAACTGCTTGGCAACCTTGACATTTGGGAAGTACCGATTTTTGAACGGAGAACAAATCTGTAACCATCCTGCTAGTCAGGCTGCTCCAATTAGCAATAGAGTTTTGATTAAATACCGAGAAATAATAGTCATTTCAATTATGAGGAATATCAACAATTCTTCTTCTCTTTGCTCGTAAGAGTTTTATTCCATCGTATATATAAGTTTTTATTTTATTTATATTGTTTATATGAAATTTTATGCCAATACTCTCGCCCATGCACTCTTCATTATTACTGCTATTTTATTACTAGTTTTAATCCATCTTATTATTTTTGGTTTATTCCAACACTCTGGCTCTATAAACTCTTCATTATTACTATTATTTTATCATTAGTTTTATTCTTTCTTATTATTGATGCTTTTTATCCGAAAACTCTGGCTCTATACACTCTTTATTATTACTCTCATTTTATTAGTTTTAATCCATCTTATTATGTTTCTTTTTATGCTAAGAATTTGTGTCAATATAATAGTCATTATTTTATTATTGTTTTATTCCATCTCATTATTGTTCCTTTGTATTCCATCATCCTGGGTCAATATGCTCTTCATCTGCTTAATTTATTACATTTTTACTCTACGTTATTATTGTAACATTTTATCAAATCAATATCAGTATATATATTCTTCTTTATCGTTATTATTTGATTATTTTTAACAATCTTTATTATTATTATTATTATTATTATTATTATTATTTCATCTTATTCTACTTGATTTTATGTAAACAATCTCTTATTTTATTAGTAGTTTACTCCATATTGATTTTGTTGCTTTTTATCCCTACAGTTCAGGTCGATTAAGTCTATGATTGCGCATGTGCAAACAGGCATTGGCAGGACTTAATATCACTTCCCTAAATTCACATATAACAGAATAACCCCGCCTTATACAAACACTAGCTATTGGATTTGAGTTTAAGTAAAAGTATGCTCGCAAATATTACAATCACACATTCGATGATTATGTGCGAATTCTATTTAAATAACCATAAATTAATAGCTTTGTAATTACTCTAATAAAAATCGTGTAGTAATATTACCTTGGATTGATCAATGTTCAATAAACGTCGTTATTGATTTCCTCTGAATCGATTATTTGGAATGAAGACAAACATTATCTAAATCCTTATTTCCTCTTTTTTCTCTTTGATTTGTTTCTAAAAAGGAAGTCTTTTCATCTGTGATTATCGACGTCTGTTTAATATCGGATGCAAAGAGAAAGTTGATTAAGAAAATAAGGTCAAGTGTAGGAAAGTATTTCATCTTCAGTTTTACTACTTTTAAACTTCCCGTGTTGGTACCTAATGCCGAATGAAATTCTTGTTTTAATGCTCTGCCAATATTGTTTCAATTCCGAATACTTTGATGAAAACATTGCCATCCCTGGACGCCACAGACAATGCAATGAATGTGCTTCGTTGATGCCTTAAATATGCAATAAACACTCGCTTTAAAACACGGTAATAACCTATTACCTCCAGGTCACATTATCACAGACCAAATCGGTTTTTTCGTCTCTGGTGACGAATGTAGCTAGACGCAAAACAGGAGTAAAAACAAAATTTGTCTAAGAGTATCTGAACCATCAGATATGGTCAACGGCGATCTAGCAAAATACAGTAGCCTGTGCTTCACAGTCAATGAGGTGATAATAGGCCATTGCAGGATCCAGGCTTTCTTAAACTGAAGTCAAGTGTCACAACGATTTTTCACCAAATGGAATCAACGGCCACGTGTTCGTAAACTGAAACTTACAAGTTGTGGGACATCAGTTGTGATCCGACCTAGAGAAGGATGATCTCAGTAAGGGTTTTATTAGCCAAGACATACTACACATGAATAAATAAATAAATACCACTCTTGCTTTCAACGCAGATATATCGAGCGAATTCGTCAGTTGCTCAACTTTTCATTTGAGCTAACACCACTGATTGCCATGGAACTGGCTATGATGATAATTGATATATTCCTGTTTCCGATGAAATATTGAAATCTTTAAAAATCAAGTTAAGTCCTACTATAGTATTTAGTAATCTTTCCATTTTCATATTTGTCATTCTAGTCTTAGTGTGTAATCTTTTCCATTTTATATTTGTCATTCTAGTCTTAGTGTGTACTTTAATGTATAATTAGAATAATTCTGAAAATAAGAATTTCTGAACGAGGTATCAGTGTTAGTCGATATTTGAAAGATGTAACAGAAATCGTTTCGACAGCTATTGTCGAACTGTTATCAGCTATGTGAAGTTGTTCTCAAAAGAATCATGTAAAACGATCCTGACAAAGACGGTCAATGAGTGAAGCCAGTCCCTGAGTTCTTTATGAATGATGGTTTACATGAAAGATGACAGAACAAAGAAAGTTCATCCTTTATAAGACAGTGGTCACGAGCAGCGGAAAATAGGAGAGCCTTTGCCACGACGTGAAAGAGAAGGCGCACGCGTTACGCGCTGTTTAAACCGTTCGCCTACTCGTCTTACCTCGTCGTCGATCGTCTAGAGATGAAGGCCGAGGAGTTATTTTTTTAAGCCACTAGCGATTGAGTGAAAGAAGCCAGCCCCTGAGAAGAAACATGGTGTTTGGCCAGATGCAAAAAATGGATATTTGGAAATGGCAAGAAATAGAAACTCTTGAATTATCTGTTTGTTCTGGGTTTGTAGACAGAAAGAAAACCCCCAATGATTTTTAGATATAGTATCCCAATGGAAATATATTAGGTATTAGGAGTTTATATATATGAAGTATTTTGGTTTATTATTGAAACGCTGATATAATATATTTTTGATTTCAAACATTTATTGTTTAAGGTAGAAGTAAATCCGACAGTGTAATAATGGATTAAAATTGTCGTATTTTTTCATTGAAATCACAGGCTAATACATTCCGAATTGGATATTCATCTTTGTTTTATATATGGCAACCTTTCGGCTTCTATACAATCCAGCCTACAGATACTAATTGGAATTTTTTTTTAAGCATTCCACCCCAAGAAAAGCGAAAAGCTACTAGCATGCAACGGGTTACAGAGATTTGAAGCGAGAGCAAAGAGGAGTAATAGAGGATAGGATGAATAGGTTAGGGGATAGATCAGGTTATTTGGAGACGTCGATTGACATTACATTTGAATAATTGTAGATTATAGCTATCAGGGAAACAAGAAATGGGGAAAGAGTTCCACAGCCGAGAAGTGCGAGACATGAAGCTAGTGGTGTAGAAGAGACGGCTACATTTAACAGTTTCGACAGTGAAAGGGTGTGAGCGAGATGCCAGCCTAGTTGAACGCTTAAATTCATGAAGTCTGGGAACCATCGAAAGCAGATCATCGGAGCAGTTACCATGAAAGTATTTGTAAAAAGTACAGAGGGAGGCAACGACACGTCTGTGAAAGAGCTACTGCAGACGAGATGCCAGATCAGGACCAATTACATTGCGTATCTCTCTTTGGATTTCATCAAGGACCTTGTGACAAACAGAGGCGGCTCCAGACCATATTTGGCAGCAATACTCCATGCAAGGGCGAATGGTTTTAGTTTGTAAATTTGAAGGATTGACTCCGGCAAGAAAAAATTCCTGGAGTCGACTTTCCTTGCGGTGGACGAAGCTATTAACTCAATGTATTCGTTCCATCTTAGGTCAACGGACAATGTGAGACCGAACAGTCGCAAAGAGGTGCTCTCTTGGGGTTGAGCGTCAGACATTCTAATGGGAGGCATGGATGGTTCTCTCTGGTGAGTAATAGAGAGCAGGTTTGTTTATGACGCATTAAATTTAACCAGTCAGTTCCTACCCTAGTGCACAACCGATTAGAGATTCTTCTCGAGACAAAGGTCCAGGTTAGTTTTGTTGGTGACACTAGATTTGTTTTGAGGCAGGAGTAAATAGTAGTGTCGTCTGTTTCGATACCTACTTGGGAATCTAAATAAAAAAAAATATTCTTAGAAATATTCGAAAATTAAATAAAAAATAATCATCTTGCCTTCGTATATTTTTAACCAAACATGCATAAATGAAAATCTGCTGCTTATATAGACCTAATTCACACACGAACACACACACACACACACACATATATATATATATATATATATGTGTGTGTGTGTGTGTGGAAATAAGAATAAGCAGCCACAAAAATGAGTCCGCCCAAAACTGCTCAGGGGAAAAAGAGTGCTCAATGCCAAAATATATATAATTACTCTGGCGCGGATCAATTTAATGACCCGGTTTCGTAGAACACTTTTTTGCTTGAAGCTCTAAGCTTCTTTACTGCGGTGCTAGTGTCTCCTATAGCATTGAGTACTTTTTGACACACAGGCAAAACTTTTAAGGTGGAATTTTCTATATTTTTTATTTAAAAGAAAAAAAATAACAGGTAACCGTTGGTAAGGTAGAATTTTTTTTTTTTTAATAAAAAGAAAAATGCAAAACCATACAATAATCACAACCGTGATTATGATATTTCTGGATCCCAAAAAGTTGTTAAACTAAGAATCTGAATTCTTAAGTCCTTGCCTAAATATCAGAAAATTTTTCTTAATGCGTATGAGGCTAGATAAAAAAAAAGTAATTTTACCCCCAAACCGATGCATTTACAGTACACTTGGCCGCCGACTTCGACTTCTTCTTCTTCTTCTTCTTCTTCTTCTTCTTCTTCATCATCTTCTTCTTCTTCTCGTAATCCTCCTCCCTTTTATACACAACATCGTTTTTTTTATTTCTTTTTTAAAACAATAATGTAGCGTCCATTTTTTTTTTAAAATAAAAATGCTTTAGTTGTTCATATGATAAAAAATGCCATGAAAATACCGCAAGTTTGAAACCAAGATGGCGGATTCAACTAACCTCCTGAAATTTACAGTTATGTATATATATGAATATGAATAAAGCTAAAAAAAATTTTCTTAGCTGAAGCGTTTCGTCCTGTGATGTACTTTATCAAGGTAAACGTAAAGATTTTCCAACAAGTATTTATAAGTTTCGCCAAAAGCTTGATATATTTATTCAGTGATGGCCGTATTCACATCAGCGATAAACTTGGCAAAACGGAACGCATATAGTGTGTCAGAGAGTAGGTTCTGATAGGTAAGATGCTTAACCCCTTCCACTCAAATACTGGTAGGAAACTAATAGAGCAATAGTTAAAGAGGGTAGAAGGTGGTGCAGTGTTCTTAAAAGGGGGACTACAGTAGATGACTTCCGATAACGTGGAATGCAGGAAGCAAAGAAGATTTGAGAGAACTAAAGCCATGTAGGGAAGAAATTTCTTTAGGACGATGTCTGCGATACACTCACCACTGTCTGCATTATGGCAGTCTACTTTAGAAATAATACCCGACACCAGTAACGGGATTAGGCGCATATCACACAATAGGGCCTCAGTTCTGGGAGGGGTCAGGTATAGGTACTCCAAATGTGTCGAGTATTGGTTGGAAGAGAATTTTCGAGCAAAGCATTCAAACTTATCATCTGCAGATGTCAG
>CAHIKZ030005121.1:4680000-4710000 GCA_903632075.3 Acanthosepion pharaonis
TTAAGTGAATATAAGGAACCCAACCTGTATTGAAACACGGCTCAAATATGATCGATTATCCATTACACCAACTACACATCCAACGTTACAGCACTTGGTATTCCCAAGCTGTCACCCATATAGTTACAGACCAGAGTCCACGTTGCTTAACTTCGGTGAAAGAAACGGTGTTTCAACTTGATGTCGCTGTAAGCCTTTTCTTTTCTTTTTTCTTTTTTATATTTTTCTTCTTCTTTATGACATCCATACATTTTGGCTTCTTAAATTGATCTGATCCGATGGCAATATGTATTTTGTTTGTTAGATATCTGCATTTTTTTCTCTAGTTTTCATTCTTACATACGTCATCCATAGGAGAAAAAAACGTAATTTCTTTATTTTTTTTTTAAATTCCTGTTTCCCTCAAAGCAATCGGGTGTGGTAATTGATATCGAATCTGAATAGTGTGTTTATATATCTATTTTTTTACTATCCATATGAACTCGACAACGGTAAATCCTTCAATGAAAAATCGATTAGAATATCCCATTTTTTTCACTTTGAAACTGGCGTGGGGGGGTGATAGGTATTTTGTTTGTTCTTCTTACTTCACAGTTTTCTTCTTGCTCTCAACTATCACTTCGAACATTAACCTTGAAAAGCAAAATATCGTCATCGAAGTAAATTTTGAAAAGGTATAATTTAGGAGTGAGGACATATACAAATTTATGTGACGAAAAGCCGGATAAGATAGACATCTATAGAATAACCTTGCCGATTATAAATAAACAATAAAAACGTAGATTTTTTGGGAGATTTGAAGTAGAGCAATAGTGGGATTCTATTTTTTGGCACTTAAAGACGAAGTTTTGATTTCTATCCTTATTGTCTTCTCCACCTCTTTTGCCAGCAGGAGTAACTGTATTCATGATGACTGACCTATGCTGATGACATAGATATTCGTAGCTTGGATAAAAAATATTCTGAATAAAAACACAAGATGCTTAACCAAGTTTGCTTAAGAAAAAAACGTGATATGGAATTAGAATGAAAGTAATGATGGAATATACACTGTATCAAAAAAGAAAAACGCCCCATAATGTGGAATTAATAACATTTTAAACGTTTTGGTGTATGGAGTAGTCACGAGAAATCCATCATGGGAAATAAGGAAATTGAACACAGGATAGGCTTCGCTAGGGGTTGTTTCACATAGCACCACAAGATGCTAAAATACCAAAACCTTAACTAAAGATTTTCGAGTCAAGTTCTTAATAAAATGTAGGCTTTTATATAGATAACATGTATGGCGTCCATCTTGTGTAACTACGTCTAAGATATCAGCAATATAGAATAGTTTTCTCAGCTCGATGGCCTAAAGACGATTATTTGCAACACATATCTTATACTTGCGCAGAAGAATCACAAATAATGTTACAAAATTACCGAAACCTCATCATTCAAAGACTTGATAAAACAACAACAAAAACAATGAGTAACACATGTAACTCACGTAACACAATGAGTAACGTATGTAACTCGGAAAGGAAATAATGACATAATGAAGCTTTTGTTCACTTTCCACACTATGTTAAACAAAATTTTAGGAAGGAAACTCGGATCAATTCTAGAAAATGGGCGATAACATTTAGTGGACTGGATAAACAAAGTTTTCTTTGAAACATTTAAAAAAAATATTATAAGTTTTAACCGAGAGTCACGAATAAATGACGAATATTTCCTTATAAGGAAACTTCTAATCTTAACATTACCATTGATGCATTTCTGATTCATTAATTCACACATTCATTTTTTACGTCTTATCAGCCTATTGCAGATTATATGAAGCCAGAAATTTAGATTGAAAGATTTTTTTAAACAATGTTTTCAGTGATAAAAGACCTACTAATTAACACCTAGTTGTGAGAGAAGGTAGATTCATACCTTTTTCCAAAGATATTAGTACGTAATAAAATGTAAATAACCCAACTGGAATTGAAACCCGGCTCTCCGATTATTAATTTCTAGTAATTATCCATTACGCCATCCTCACATCTAAGTTTATAGCGGCTGGTATTACCAAGCGGTCAACCATCGAGATATTGTCCAGGCTTGACGGTGATCATACGGGAAAAGGTGTTTCAACCTGATGTAGCTCTAAGTCGTTTGTGCATGTTCTGTGTTTTGGAGACAACAACAATGTTGCTTATACAATTTTGTAAACTGGCCGATCTTTTGCTAGTTTTGCTCAATTTAAACTTTATATTAATGATAATAATTGAAATTCTTCAGGAATACGAACCGCATAGAAGATAGCATCTACAATGTGATTACTGGCTTTATCATTCAAAATTTCTGTTCATCTTCATGAAACCGTTCATTGTCTCGCTTTTATTGTTATAAAAATGAACTGTCGAATCCATTTTCCCAGCTATTTCAATGAGTCGTCTCTCTGGATAATAACGTCTTTCATTTTGAATTGAATCTCCCACGAGACATTTGAACTGTTCAATTGCTTTTTTGTTATTCTTCTGTCCACATGCCAACGTTTTGGACAATCGTTATTCTGAGTTTATTTCGGTAAAGTGATGTGATATCTAAACGTTCAGACATAATAATTGTCATTATAATTTTGTCGGTAAACTCAGATTAGTTTTCTAAGATTTGGCGAGACCGAAAGCAGATAAGTAAAATTAATTATGTACCAATCATATCAATAGCATCTATCAATACACTGCAAACGTGTGGCTGGGTCAACGTTACTGACTTCGTGTCTTCTACTTTCTTAACGTTTCCTTCTTCTTTGGTATTCATGTGAAATATGACTGATCAAGCGAAGCAACAGAAAACGAATATATAACTTCATTTTAGTCCCATATGCGGATGTGCGCTTAACGAAGAATTTATGGTCACGGAAAGTGGGTTTGACGTACCGGGTTCAAATTCCAGTCGATTTTTATTTGCGTCCACTGTTGCATAAATATCTTTGGAAAAAATGTAGGGTTCCCACTCTTCCTTCACCTCAAGCTATGAGTTAAGTAACATGCCAGAGTGAATATTCTCGCTTTGGTTTGCAACCAGTCTACTAGAAAAAAAATGAAAACTCTGTTTGAAAAATCAGTTGGGTGCAAGAATGGGAACTCCGTAAAAACCTACTTGCTAGTGAAACTAAAGCAATAACACTTGATGGGGTGAGGCTGTGGACCTGTACTCTAACCGCAGCCTAATGTACCAAGAACTAAAAGGAGGAAGTGAGAAGAATGTACTTCCATATCTTTATATATATATATATATATATATATATATATATATATATATATATATATATAGTATTTGAAAATAAAAAGAGATGCGTAAAGGTGTCCTCGTTGAACTTCCTGAAGACACCCAGAGGCAGCTCAGTCTGACCTGTACAGACTATGGTAGAGTGTGTTTGTCGATGGCTAGTCTAAGGAGTCACTTGAGAGGGCACCGACGGAAGGTGGTAATTGCCTAGAAACCCGTAGACACCCAGCAACTGAAATGGGACATTTGTGGTAGGATATTGCGTGTCCAGAAAGGGATTTCATGCGGCATTTTAAATCGCATGATAACGTACCACCGCTCGTGGACCTCTTAAGTGCCGTGTTTGGGGCTAGACTATGTAGGTCCCTTGCTGGAATAAAGAGACCTATTCATTCACCACATCAGTAGATATTCTCCAAAAGTTATGTAGTAATGGCCGTACTGGACACGACTTGGCAACTATATATATATATATATATATATATATATATATATATATATATATATATATATATATATATATATAATATATATATATATATATATATATATATATATATATTTCTTTAAGGAACAGTTGTAACTGATTGGAGCCCATCGTCGTCATGGATCGGCATTCGTAGTTCACTCAAAAAACAAAGCCCTCGGTATTTCCAAACTCCTGGTAAGCCCAATCTTGGCGGTAAGGCTACCTTTGGCGGCACGGTCGAAGACGAGGATCAAAATTAAGCGCGGCAACTCCAAAGACACAGTCAGGGGAACATACAAATGATGATTACAAGAGATCTTAACTGTTGAAAGTTCCTCATGATGTCCCAGAAATTTCAACTTTCCCTTCATTAAATTTTGCCCAATTTACACTTTATTGGTTGTCTGTTACCACGATGTTTTGCCCATCCATTATTTGGTTTTCTTTCAGGTCTATAATGCGTATAGATGATTATACTCCTATGTGTTATTTCCATTTAGAACGTGTCCGGTCATAGCTCTCCACATCTTTCTGTCATTTATAGACCGCAGTAAGTTTTAGCTTTTTTCCTAAATCAAATTCTGAAATCCATTTATACGAGTTTGTTACGTTGGATATTCGTAGATTTCCTTTGTCGCTCTTGACTTCGGTATATCCTGTGGGTTTCAAATTCTCCAATCTCTCTTTCTTCATTATGATCCTTAAAATTGCAGCTCTCACTTTCTAGTTCTAAGTATATGTGTCCTTTTTGTTTCCATTTTTTTTCTAAAACTTTATTGTTGCTCACATATTCAATTCAATGTTTCTTAACCATCCTTCTGGAGAACAACCTTTCTGCTACATCAGGTCTCTTCTTCGCGTGATTGTCCTGCATTTACTGCTTTCCTAACCTAGTTTACCTATCCTATATATTCCCCCTCCTTTGCACTTCCCTCCTCCTCTTACATCTATACAGAAACCTCATTTAATAATTTTCTACGTTGACTGGTTATTATGACCTGTATTCAGTGAACGTCCACCATCCACACTCCTTTATGACACCAGCTAACGATTCTTCAGGAGTAGGTTGGGTCTTCACATTCGTATATGCCACCGCCACCAGAATGGAAAAAGGGAATAAGAAGAGTGGATGATAATCGGGAAGTGAGCAGCTACCGACGACGCGACGCCTGAGTGAATATTTAGAGATAAAAATTACTACCGCGACTATATCACCCGCAGCTCGATTACATATAAGGTTAAATTTCACACTTGTCTAAGACTTAACTTTCTTACACTGATTGTTTCTGAATATATTAGAAGTATTTACCTTGGTCTTAACGAATTTGTTATGCACGCACCCCTGTCAAAATTATTATTTCTGCCTTTCCCAAAGAGATATAACCTATATTGCTAGGGACAAAATAGTATCTGTGTGATTTATCTCTGTCTCTGTCTCTGTTCTCTTGACTTCATTCACCACTCCGTCTAGGGCCTCGAACCAAACCCTCCCGCCACCAAATGTTTCTGTATTGGTACTCGGATTATGGTTTTCGTGTTGTAGTAGACGAGTTGCCATCTAAGGTTTGTATTTACTTGAGTCACCACTGTGTCAGTTTGTGACACAAGGTCGGTTTTTAACGTAGAGACCAGATTGTCTTCACTCTGGTCGCTGGTCATAGCTTGTCCAAGCTGGTCATAGCTGGTCTAAGCTAGTCATAGCTGGTTTTATTTGGTCAGAGCCGGTCTAAGCTAGTCATATCTGTGATTCTACTAGCGCAGAGACGGATCCCTGTGACCGGTCAAGTGTCCGAATGTGGATGCCCCTCAAGAGAGAGGTTTACAAACTCAATTGCCATCTAAGTTTAGAGAGTCTTTCTATTTACATCTTTAAAACGAATCCTCGTAATCACTCACCGTGAAATAAGGAAGTGTTTTTCTTTTTTTAGATTTATTTATTAAAAAGTAAATATCAAGCAACAAAGCTTCACATTCTGATTAATTTCTATGTTGTGACATTCTTTTACCTGAAACCATTCTAACACATATTTCGTAGGAAGGGAAATTTAATAAAAGTATATGACTTTTACAAGACATGTTGAGCAGAAGAACCGAAATAAACACTAACAAAAAGTAAACATACCATTATTTTGTTATTCACGCACAATTATTTGGCATCTTTTGTCCACCAACTCCACATCTTTTTGCCCCCACCTCTCGATTTTCAAATGTTTTTCGTCAGTTTCAATTGCTATGAATCAGATTTACTACCAATGAATGTTTATATTACTCATAGCAGGTAGTAACAGTGAGATCCAGGATTTGACAAACAAACTTTTTGAAAAAGCAGGATCATATGCGATATATGTCAGCTCTGAGAAATCCAAAGCAATGGTGAATAGTATAAACAGTAACACCTGTCTCAACATTACCATGAACAGGAATTCACTGTAAGAAATGTCCAGTTTTAAATACTTAGGAGCAATCTTGACTGAAGATGGTACCTGCATCTCGGAAATTTGCACACGGATTGCCACAGACATGGCGGCGATGGCTAAATTGGTAAGAATATGGAGGAGCAAGATCAGCTTTCAAATAAAGTAAAGACTGTACAAATCGCTGGTGGTCTCCATTCTCCTTTGATGGATCTGAAATGTGGACACTGTTAGCAGAAGCAGAAAGAAGCATCTAAACGTTTGAGGACAAATGCATGTGAAAACTCTTTGTTATCTTCTATTGGGAACATAAAACAATGAGTTTGTGTGGAAAAGAATTGAAAGTTTTGTGGGCCAACAGGTACCTCTTCTCACCACTGTCAAACGGAGAAAAATGTAGTTTGGATATATTACGAGGCACGGCAGCCTGTGTCAGACCATCATGCAAGACACCGTTGAAGATGGTCGTAGGAGATGACGTAAACGTACAAACTGGTTTGACAATGTCAAACAATCAAGTATGATTAAACCAGATTAAACCAAACTACTTGCTGATGACTGCCTATTTGCTGATGACCGTTGAAAATGAGATTCAGTATGGCTTCTGCATTCGGATCCCCCTAAGATTATAAAAGTCAAGGGGATAATGATAATGATGAATAATTCTCATACAATTACCCATTCCAAATGACACCAGAATAACTGACACCCTCTGTACATAAATAATAAACTGATCCTATCTATATATAAGTAATTGGAATTATTTTCCCGCTTTAAGATATTTAGACATTAATTAAGGAGGGAGGAAGGGGTGGATGGATGCTTATTTTTACTCGGAGTATTTGTTCAAATGTGAATGCAAAGAATTTGGCCAGAATTTGAACTCGGTACTTCGGCTTCACTTTCTCTGTCAATAATCGCTACCATACTGGCCGACGCACATTGAAGAACAGCTCAAATAAATGGGAGAGCATATTTCCTAATCGCTACCTCTCCTCTTGAGACTTTCCACTCGACCACTTCGCCATATTCCTCCAGTTTATCTATTGTGTATAAGCTCTAGTGAACTTCTCTAATTTACAAGAATCAAATCATTTTTTTTTCTTTCCTTTTGGCATTGCTTTGTCTTGTTTTTTCCTGAACAGCAGGGAAATGATTTGCATTGTTTGACAGCTGAAACAAAATAATGCGCCTGGGTTTTCGCTTAAGGCGATTACAAGACAGTTGTCGTTTAAATATTTTAATTGTTTAGAGATTGTTGGTTGTCTGGAGTAAAGCAACACTGACTCGTGCAACTGATCTGGCGGGAAAGTTTTCAGTCCGTCTGAAATTACAACCGTCCATTCCTTTCGTACAAAACTTGTTTATCTAGAAAGCTTTTTGTTTTATTCTTCCGTGTTCAAGAGGTAGAACTAAATAAATGGGAAATTATAATATGTACTCATAAACGAAAGGTAATGGGTTCTGTCTAGACAGAAAGGAGAGAAACTGAAAAAAACTTAACAATGAACTGGAAAAGGTAAAAGTCTCCTGTTTTTTTTATGAATTAAAATCCTAGCAATGGTTCCAACACGAGTCAAGTCGTCACGATTCCGATAACACACTGGAGTTATAAGTGAACAACATATACTCCGGCTATAGTAGTTGTGGCCGTGTCTTATGTAGATATCTGGAGTCTATTTCTCTTCAGTCTGTCACTGAATACAGAATTCTCCTTCTTCTATACAGAGGCAAGATAATACACATTATTAACTTTATTGAAAAAACGATTTGTGCCTTGTCCAAGGGTATTTTTAAGCTATTGTTCTCAAATGTGACTGGCATTGTTTAATCGACGTCATCTAATTCTATTTACCGGTGCATAATGCTAGGAGAACAATTTAGGATACGAGACATTTCAACATTCGCCATATTCCACTGATCTCTCACGCACTGACAACTACATCTTCTTATGGTGCCACTTAACGTAGAAGGTTACTGAATAAAGTTATTTTATGGACGTAAGAAAGATAGGTAAGGCTATGAGGATGAGTAAGATATACAATGTTTGAACTTTAACTTAAAGAGGCTAAAATTTACTAATCGATGAAGCATTCTCTTAGGTGTCTGTTCCTGAAACCAGAGGCTCTTGGGAAAAAGCTTTTTTTTTTCTTACCAATTCGAAAGTAATAGTGTACCCATACGCATAAGGCATGACAGTAAATATTTAGACTTGTACAACGAAGGAATGTAGCTCGTCGGAACATTTTCATGCAAATCGAAATAAAATATCGATAGTTTTGCGATATTTCGTCTACAGGTCAGGGGCTGTAAAAGTTACAACTAATGCATCTATCACAAAGTCGATTAAGTGCTTTTGAACTCTGTCTAATCGGGTAATAAAAGTCAGGGTTGCACCAGTTCAGATGGGGCAGAAATATTTCATTTTCGGTCTGACTTTTGTAAACATGATAGGTGGAGTGGGGAACTATCTTTGAGCGTTATAATAAATCTCAAGCATTTCCCCTAAAGACCTAGAGATATATTGTATTAGAAGTTGGTACATCGACTGTTAGTTAAAGTCATTACCAGCTGTACTAAACATGCATTCCACGAAGAGTATACGATCAGCTACTAATAACACACACGGATTTTTTAAAAAGAATCCCGGAAAGTTTTCACTTAATGTCCCAGATAGATAGATAGATAGATAGATAGATAGATAGATTTGATTGGATGGGGGAGATAGATAGATAGATAGATAGATAGATAGATAGATAGATAGATAGATAGATAAGACAGACTGTGATAGATGGAGAGATATATAGGCAGAGCCGAAAAGATTATGATGCACAAATATGACATCGCTTTCTCTGTGTGTGTACACACACACACATATATATATATATATATATATATACAGAGATGAATATAATATATTTATATGTGTGTGTGTGAAGATGTGTATATATATATATGTATTTATATACATATATATACATACATATATATACATACATATATATATATATATATATATATATATATACATACACACACACACACACACACACATATATATATATATATATATATATATATATATATATATATATATACCAATGCCGTATTTATTTATCTTAATTTCTATATTTATATCTATATATTTCCATTTTTTCAAATTAACTATCTATCTATATATATATATAAATATATATAGATAGATAGATACGTAGATAGATATATGGTGAATGTAGTAAAATCTCTTATCCCAAATCGGTGAGTGTCCTCCTAACATTATGTGGCTGAGCATTGGATGTCGTCCATTAACCAGTGCCGATCGCATTTTGTTTAACTAAATGTGCATTTCATCCAGTCACCAACAGTAAACAAACTGCGATTTTCTTATTGTTAGATTACAGACACCTGTAATGTATATCTGCAATGCCGGATCATCAGATCATCACTATAATCTTGTTGCAATTTCCGATTTTGAAAATTTTGTGAGAACTTCACTATTAAGTCAATCTTTTACGATTGTCATAAAAGATCAATTTCTCATCACAAGTCCCAATTCTATCTAAAAACTGTTCATTCCAATTTCGCAGAGATACCATTGAACACACTTCAAATCCTCGAGTTCTTTGATTTTTATCCAAGCCAATTTTCTTGAAATTCTTGGATATTGCTGACATTCATTATCTCCATTTCTCCAACCCTTTCGACGTCGTTTTTGTTTTACTATTGTTTTTATATTGTCTATAAAGTGTAGATAAATGTCTTCAACTATTCTGATATTCAAAACTCGTACTATAACTCCGAATCTTCAAACACCATCTCTGCTGACCATCTGATCACAAGTGCATCCCTCACCCCATGCTCTATTAATGTTGGCAGCAGTTTGAGAAGCAAAAAGTAAACGCATCACTTCTTTTTACATCGGCAAGATTAGGGATATATAACATTTTAAGTTAAATTCAGAATAAGATTGACATAAAATTAACAACGGGGACACATTCATTATTAGGAATGAGTACATTTAATTACAGCTATTATAAAAATATATTAGAACACAAACGGTTTATTCATAAACCGAACATTATTTCCCAATTTACTTAATATGAAGAGCAATATCATAGATGGAATTGTGGAAGACAATAATAACAGCCATTTGAATGCTCATAATTTTTAATGACATACTTTTCAGTTTTTTGACTAATCCCCATCGGAAATTACATTGTATCTGAAGCGTTCTTAAGAATTGATTGCAGTTACCATTTCCAAGAGGAAATTATTTGCAAATATTTCCCAAAAGATAGAATTGAAATTTTATATATTTATTTAAAACTGCAAAACATTTCTGCTTATTTCAATTCCGAGATGATATTTTTTTCCTTCCTGTTTTCAAAACATAAATAAATGAAGTCACCAGTGAAATGCATGTGACACTAAGTCAGTCTCCTCAATAATCCTGGACTTCACTTGTCATATGGGCTAAAGAGAGGTTCGAAATGACTTTACGGATTTCTTCCCAAGGTATGGGTTAAATAGCAAAATAGATTTGGTTCTTTATCTTTGAGTGTTAATCGTCTTTGAAGGCCCACTATAATTTGAAAACTACGAAATAGATAATAGGCATTCATTCCTCTATCCTCCCGAAGATATAATAGTAATTTACATAAAAAAGAAAGGTATTCTATACAGAGACTTGATCACCTACGTTCTGAAGAGTGGCGGCGTGAGTAGATAAACCCAGAAGTCTTTTAAGGCTTATCCACTTATGAAAAATAACAACCATTAAAACCTTGACACTGACCGAAAATTACAAGACTTTAAAAAGAATAGAATGTAACAAATAAACATTCCTAGCTGAACTTAAAATGATTCAACAGCGTGTTTTATGATACGTTAGGGGAGAGAACTTATTTGTCAAATGATTCATTTTGAAGGATTTTTTTAGGGGGAGACAAAGTTATTATTACTCCTTGGAAATTTATCTTATGCGTCATTAGAACATGCTCAACATGTAGTTTAGCACATTTTATGTAATTCATTTTTAGGTATGAATAAAAAAACAATTATAATTATTGAAATTTAACAGTTTTTATGCTTATTTTTTCAGTTTTTTTCATTTTATTCTGTTCATTATTTACAATGTTTACACACAAACTATTGTCCTCATCTTTGTTGTTGTTAACCAATGTTTCGGATGTCGTTTTGTCCAGACTTCATCAGGTGATTATTGATCCTGGTAACCTTGACGAATTTTGAACTGAACGCTTCATTTAATCTACTAATATCACGCTGTCGATATTCAGTTACATACCGAGCAGAGTTTACTCGACATATTTTACACATTGAGTTAAGCGTAGAATGTGCTTGTTTTAATTTATATTGTTTCCCCAAGTCCTATTTTATCATCATTCTTATTTTGACCCCCGAGATTTGCACCGCTGAGCCCTTCAATAGGTTCTTGCCGATCCTGTTAATCTGCAGTAAATTTCGAACTGAACCCTTTATTTAATTTATATTAAATTATATAAAATTATATATTTTATTTAACTTAATATAATATTATTGTCATTCCTCTCACCAGGTTTAGGTATATCTCGTTTTAGAGTGTCACCAAATTTACGAACCGGCACTTAATCCAATAGACCAGGATTTATCAATCGATGCACCCGGGCGCTCTGACGCTCCCCGAAATGTTGCCTCATGCGAACCAAGTTAACAGAAGGCTAATTGTATTTATATTTTAAAATAAAATTATCATTTTAAAAAACACGCCAAACACATGGCTTCTATGTCTAATTCAAGTTTTTGTCAAATGATATTTTCAACTGGATGATAAGTTCCTTAATATTTAAAGATTGGATAATCCTCTCCGTTTTGTCTTCCTCAAGGGATTTAGATCATTCATTGCGGCCTTTCTGAAAAAAAAAGTTTCTTTATAAACTCCTTTCACCGTAACTATCAATTTTAGACCCACTGGAGTGAGAGGGTGTAACCGATTTCCATTTTTTCCTCGAATTAGGTCATCTGCAGTGGTGTGCAGTAATATGAATCTATTTTCGGGGTGTATGATGAAATTTGTTTGGCCTTGAAAAATACTGCGTCATCCCAGATTGCATCAGATTATTATCACGCTCAGACACTATTGTCTCAATTGTCGATTAGTTGTCCTGGACGTTACTCCAAGGAGACATATGTAAATTGTAACGCTACACGAAACCTCTGGTAAGCCTTACTAGTGAGCAAATCAAAATACTATAAACTGGCCCGGAAACTCGCCTGATTTAAATACAATCTAGTATCTATGGTCAATCTGCAAGGATCGACTTCGTGGAATGGACATACGAAATACTAACATGTGTACTGGCTCCTGTTTCAGTGGAAAAATACGAAAATAATGTAAATAATAACTGAATTATTTGTTTTGTTTTATATTAATTTGCACATGATACAAAACTGTACGATAAACTTCTTTTGGAAAGCTAAAACAAAATTTCCTATTTTCAAATTTCATGACTAATCTTTCCTTATTAAAAAAGTATGTACTCCCCAGAAATTTAGTTATACTACGCCATAAATTAAAAATGGTTGAGAGGCACTACAAAAAACTATTGTCCGAGTGACGCTTAAACCACTAGGCCATAGGAACAATTATTGAGTGGAGTAATGGACACTTAAACTGAACTTGTTTGTTAATGAGTATTGATACTGCCACTTGTTTCGCTGGACTTTCTTCACCGGTGCATCTCTGTTCAACAACAGCTGCTGCTACTGTTGCCTTCTTACTCGTGCGTCTCTCTTTCATCAAAGCCTCTCATAGCGTATTTATTTCTACACTAGTCCTACTACAAGTAGTCATAGCCTAGTGGTTTTCATAGAATTAGCATTACATTTTCAAATCATATATCTGGTAGATTTATTCAGATTTCAAGTATCTTTTCTTCGGTATTATGAAAAAATCAAAAACTGCCATTGCCGACATGATCTTCTTCGTTCGTCAAATACCTGATTTATTGACATTCGATTTCGTTGATTGGTGATTGGTTGATTGATTTGTTTTCTACGGTTTATTTTCTACTCTTTTGCAGGTTATTTAAAGACAAAAAATATTTTTTAAATTATAAGAACTATTTCTTTATATAACAATGATTTAGCGATATAAGTCTTACTGTTTAACTCATAGCTGGGAGAGAATTAGATTCATAACTTTTCCAGTTGGTATTTGCACGTAAATGAATAGAACAAAACCAATGGGTATTGAAAGTCGGCTCTCCGATTTTCACTGTCAAGCCGTTATTCATAAATTCAGCGGCACATCCAAGCTTACAGAACTTTGTATTCCCTAAGTTGTCTGTATTTCGAATTCACAATCAATGGTTTGTCATCAGCATGCTTTGAATTATTCGGAAAAATACATTTGATTTTTATTGAATCGATTATAAGTGATGGTTGAGACTAGGAAGGCATATTTCAAATGACAACACAAATGTTTTTTTTTTTTGTTTTGTTTTTTTTTCTGCATTGAGTGTGCGCTAATCCCATAATTTTAGACAATAAAACTAAGACCAGAACCATGCGTAATATCACCAATCATCGCAAAAACAATATCAGCAAAATACGATATACGAGTTAATTGCGAGAAACAAATACTACTACTCGGAATAAAGCGGATTTAAAATCTAAAAGACAACAACGGGTCTTAATTGAAAAAACAATCTTCCTTCTGGTCGTTGGTTCTGATAAGGTAATTTAATTGAATGTCGCTCTTATCTTCAAAAAGCCAAGCACAGCTGATCAAATTCTAACCAAGTTCATTGCGTTTGAATGGCCAGTCCGGGATTACTTTGTTATCAACTTCCGAAATTAACTGAGTTGAATTCGCTGTTTTAGACATAATTACACCATTTTTTCTCAAATTGATTTTCATGTAGAATCGAATATTATCGCTGGTTTTATATTCCAGCCGATTATGCAAACAGCAGGTGAAGTTATCTGTGCTGAATTTTCTGTTTTAGATGAAGGGGTGCACAATTTCTTCTAGAATTTAGATTAGAAATTTCCTATCAGTTTCTTCGTCTTTTCATTCCTATCGCCGTCTGTGGTGGTAATATCGCTGAAGCAGATGATCAAATGGCCATTTTCCTCCATATATCTGGTTTGAATGACAGAATGCTATTCAGTTATTCTAAGCGTGTCCTGGACAAGACCTGACATATCCCATCCTTCTCCACCTCACACCACAATCGATGTCCTCCAATGTATAATCATACTTAGTCACGCTCACGTAGGAGTTTAGTCAACCGAGCCATTAGCTTCATTCTAAGAAGCCCTTCAGTCAGTGAAGTTACATTGGCTGCATCCTATGGAACTCAATCTAGCACACTGTCCTAGACGGCGGTTGACATGACATGAAGGTACAGTTACTTTTTGTCAGGTTTTGTTTTTAATTCTTCCGGATTCCTAGCAACCGTCTTCGTCAGAAGGTTCTAGTGAGGGAACCGGTTTGATCGTTAATAACCCCAGTATGTGGCAGATACTTCTAGATCAATGGATACCGAGATCACATAATGACGTACTTAGTTGATCACAAAGTTAAAGCCAGTCATGATGTTTACTCTGTAGAATGTAGGACGATTTTCAATTGCTATGTTTGCTGATAAGTTGGTTCACTGGCGTACAAGACATTTAATTCTCTCCAGAATCTGTCTTACATATCTATAAATCTACTATTCGCCCATGCTTTGAATATTACTGCCACAGATGGCCCGTGCTTCTGATATATTTAGAGATTATTTATAAATACAAAGAAGAATCAACAATATTATTGGTCCTGAACTGGCGTCTCGGATTAACTCCTAATGTCGCTTCCCGTTGCTTTTTCTATAAACACTTTCATGGTAATTTTTTTTCACTGTCAAACTTAGACTTCATGAATTTAAGCGCAGTATTAGATTGCCAAACAGTTCTTATTATGCAGAAGAATTGATTAGATGCATCCGTAATTTCTATGATGACAGTTTCTTCTCTCGTAACATTTTTTCGCATCCATGCTGACTCTTCAAAAATGTAAATCTCAATCGTTTTCTACTCTCTTTGGGATTAATCTTCTATTGTCTTGCTCCTTAATATTCTTGCTTTTTGGTTCTTTCCCATTCAGTAACCCTTTTGTATTAGTGGCTTTACTGCTTTCCTTGGGGTGAATTTGATTTTTACAAATTGAAAACACATCTACATTTACATGTCACAAAATCGATTCAATCAATTGTTACAGGTAGTCTCGCAAATCATACTCACCAATATTGTGCCAAACATGGCTCCGTTTATTACACATTTACAGGTAAAGCAAAAATAAAACGGTCTTGGGAATCTAGAACTATGTTTTGAAAAGATTTAATCATATACCTGAGTTCTGAAGTAGAAAAAACTCTTCAAATATCCCTGGAGACTGAATAATTTCTCCTTGTCTCTTGAAATATCAGTCATAGAAAACCGAGTTGTTTCTTCATCAGACAAAAATATTCTAATAAACAAACATCTATAATCAGATCATTTTTGTCTTGCCTACGGCTAACAAAAGCTAAACTGGTATTAGTGGTATTAAAAGTATTTTCTTATTTTTTCAGAGATCTTCGAAGTTTATTTCATGTTCACATCTAAAGAGTAAAAAAACACTGTGTTATTAATACTATTATAATATATCAGTGTATTTAAGGGGATTTGTTTTTAATCTTCTCACTCCAAAGCTTTCATGAACTCAAACAGATGACACACATATATATATATATGCCAGCTATCTTATTAATACTATTAGAGTATATTAAAATGGAACAAATATATATTCTTTTTTACACATTTTTTATTCCAAATCCTTGTTCACGTACATATCTAAAGACTATAATTAATTCATTTATATTATTAGTATTATTATTATTATTTGTGTATGTTATTTTTCCTGCTTTTTATCTTGTAGAGCCAGGTCCAAACTATGGCCCTTAGTCTCTATAGAAGAATTCTCATTTAATTGATGGACCTTTTTTTTATATACGAGATACTAGTAGAGCGATTATCATTATTATTCTATTACAATTTTGCTCTTCCCGCCTTTCGTTAATTCGCACGACCATTACGTCATACCTATATTAATGGACTATTCTGTTTTGATGGCGTGGAAACGGAAAAATACATTACTTCGTTTCCGTGAGAAAATAAAAGAAAGAAAGTAAAAGAGGAAAGAAATCACAAGCTAATTTTTTCATAGGCACACTATCAAACGATGGAAACGGAGTAAGGCAATCGCCAAAAATCCAGATACCATAAATAAAATAATATTATTTTTTCAAATTATTATTAAGAGAAATAATTGTCCTTATCCCTCTCTTCGTTGGTTCGCATGACCGTTACACCATACCATCACCCCCTAAATAATGGACACATCTGTTTTGATCGCGTAGAAAGACAAGACATATCAGAGACGCTTCTTGGTTTCAGTGAAAGAAAGAAAGAAAAAAGAATGAAGGAATGCATGAAAGAAAGACAATTAATACCACATAAAATAATGGACAAGTCCGTTTTGGTCGAGTGGGAAGACAAAAGATATTCGGTTTCAGTCAGAAAATGGAAGAATGGATGAAAATAGAAGTGTTTAATTTCCGTTTCAGTAAAATGGATAAAACGTTGTCAATTTTAAATCTTTTCATTTGTACCCACTTCTTAAAATAATGAGCTGCATTCATATTCATGGTTGTCATTGCAATATTTTGTTAAAGTTTCTAAGGTCAAATATTTAATCCATGCGATAGGGATAATTTCTAAAGATATTTTATTGGCGTCGAACGTGCCATGAGCTTATTCAATATGCCACATAAAGTGCATGCTCCTGCTATTCACCTTGAGCGCTTTGATAAAATTCAAAAGAAGAATCAGCAATATTATTGGTCCAGATCTGGCGGCTCGGTTTCAGTCACACTCCCATCGTCATAAGGTTTCATCTCTATGTTTTTCTATAAATATTTTCAAGATAATTGTTCAGATAAGCTCTTCGCTGTGGTACCTAGACTTTATGAATTTACAGTTGAGCTGGCGAGATGTAAATTCTATCCTAATAGTTTCTTTTCCCGCACTTCTCGTTTGTGGACCTTTCTTTCAGCTCCATGTTTTACAGTCAGTTTCTAATTCTGTCCTCAAGGACACATGGCACAGTGAATAAAGACGTTAGTTAGATCTACTGACAGGAGCCAATGTGTATGAGTTCAATACCTGGTTAAGGCGGAGAACTTGGAGAGGGGAATTAACAGGAGATAACTGATAACTGACATCCATTAAACATGGCACGTTGAACTAGAACAGTCTACACCGGTGAGCGAAATAAAGAGATCAGTTCGACATTCCAACCAACTGAAGAAGGCCGGAGCGTACAGCGACCGAAACGTTATGATAAATATGGCAACATCCAGTAACCCGTTGTGAGTTAGTGATTGTACTGCCTTACTTGACGTAAACTCACATGAAAACACTTAGAAAAAAGTGCGTGCTTTAAGTAAAGCAAAAGAAAAGACGCGGGGTTCGACAATGTTAAACAATATTTAGATCATATTTCTCTCTTCTTCAAGTCATGTTTGAAAATTACATACAAGTATAAAACTAGAAAATAAACCTACAAAAAAGTAATTATAGAAAAGTCGTTTGTTTTGTGTAGATTTTTCATAACCGTCTGTCCACTGCCCTACGCAGTTTAATTAATTTGTAGTAATTCTTCAGAAGTTTGTTGGGTTTGGGATACGAAAGCTCCCCTCCCTCTCCCTCCTCCTCTCCCCTCCTCTCTCCCCTCCTCTCTCCCCTCCCTCCCCCTCCTCTCTCCCCTCCCCTCCCCCTCTCCCCCCTCCTCTCTCCCCCCTCTCCCCCTCCTCTCTCCCCCCCTCTCTCTCCCCTCTGTTTCTCTCCCTTCCTCTCTCTCTCCCTCTCCTCTCTCTTTCTTCTCTCCCTCCTTTCTCCCTTCCCTCTCTCTCACTGCACTCTTAAAATTTTACTGGAAATTAAAACAGATATCTACACACCGGTAGTAAATTGGAATTTCGTCTTCAAAACGACACCTTTTCAGGCAGATGTAGCTTGTGTTTGATGGAAAAAAAAAGATTCATTTTCAAAAAATATTCATGGTCCAAACCTACTGAACAAAGCGAATGAGCTTATGATAGCTTGCATCCATAGAAAATTAAAAAAAAAACTCTCCTAACGTATATTGATTCTTGATAGATCAATTAACCAAAAAACTCTCCTAACGTATATTGATTCTTGATAGATCAATTAACCAAAAAACTCTCCTAACGTATATTGATTCTTGATAGATCAATTAACCAAAAAACTCTCTAACGTATATTGATTCTTGATAGATCAATTAACCAAAAATCAACTGTCCATATTTTATGTTATATACTGATTACCCACAATTAACCAATTAATACGTAACGGGCTACACAGCGTTCCTTTATTTTTATATATTTCTTCTTTTAAAATTAAATAATATTATCTCACCTTTTATTTCTACAAGTTTTAGTGTTTTAGTATATATCCTAATATTATTAAACGATAGCTTTATATACTGTGCAGTGTTACTACCTTGAAACATAGATATTATTTATAAAAAATAATACAATACAGGGCATCCACCCCTCTTTTTTTTCTTTGATTTGTTCAGGCAATATCTCCCTACCTATCCTCTATATTTTCAATGCACACCCTAATAATATATTAAATTTATATTAACTTTGAATCTGCGTATAATTTAGCGTTCCTCTCATGAGACAACAGTATTTAAGAAAAAAAAAACACTGTATTAAGTGGTTCATCTGCTATTCGTGCCTGATGACTTGGAATACCATGAAACTACAAACGTAGGCATATGTGTATTTATTTATATAAAGTTCATAGCTCTGTTTAACTACAATGAACACTGTTTTGTTTAATTTAAAAATATATTTATTTACCTACCTGTGTTTGCGTTCGATATGCAGTTGCTAATATCTCGTTATTTATTTAGATTATAAGCACACACATACAGACACACACACACACATATATATATGTGTATCAGTGTGTGTGTGTGTGTGTCTGTGTCTGTGTGTGTGTTGTTAGCTAACTAGCCAGATCGCTATTTTTGTCTGTTAATATATCTATGTAAATCATTCTGTTAATAACTATCTATTCCAGGCTGTTAATATTAAGTGTGCATATATATTTGCTTATCCTTCTATCTATCTATCTATCTATCTATCTATCTATCTATCTATCTAATTATGTTTCTTAATATCTAAGTTTGTTCATATCTATCTATCTTTTTGTCTAGAACATCTGTTATCTGTCTTTCTCAGTCTTATAAGCAGTCATATCATACGGCTCTAATACAGATATAGAAAAATTAAACAAATACACAATGGGATAGACACTCTCTAAGTCTGAACATTGGGAGAGGATAATCTAATGTAATTAATTTGATTTATGATACCCATTGTCCTACAAAATCCCAAGGCATTTTCCTCACACACAGTTTTTATTGTTTTTATCTACAAATTTTGATTATGATACTCTTATACATTCTCCAAACACCCATTAACCTTTGTCTATCAATCTCGTTCGCTAGCTAACTGCCGAGGTATATATATCTGATTTCGGCGTCTGAGGATCCGACAAACTAATTCAGTTTTTATGTTTGTGTCATATATGACACTTCAGTTCCGCTAGGAACCTGCATACAAACCCACATATTATGCAACAGCGAGGGTCTTAAGACATGAGCACAAGAATATTGATGTTTAGCGCCCATGTCTTTCATCAATTAACCAGACAATACTACTGATTCCAAAATTTCATTCTCTCTCTCTCTCTCTCTCTCTCTCTATATATATATATATATATATATATATATATATATATATATATATATATATTTAAAAGAAAGAGGTTGTAATAGTTCCAACGAGAAAAGTATGTATATTAAAAAGAAGAGAAGAGAGGTGTCGTGAACGTTTTTGGTTGTAACAAAAGCATAATATTTTTTCTAAATAAATCCACATTACAACCAAAAACGTTTGCGGCACTTCTCTTTCTTTTTTTATATATATATATATATATATATATATATATATATATATATATATATATATAATATATATATGAGTCCTGAAATTTTGGATTCCCGAATATTCATAACTTCGATTTTTTGCTTGATTTTTTCGACGTTATTTCTTCTTTCTTTTTTTTTTCTTGTACGATAACAATTGTTATAAATTGGAAGTAAATTTTGGAATAATCGAAATTAATTGCGAAAGCCACCGATTAAATAAAAATAATTGCTTGTACGGAAATTAAGGACCTAATCTCTTTAAATTAAGTGGCGATAGAAGAATTATCATAGAATTTTACAAAGCTTAAATATTGATTCAATATTTAACTGCAGCGATCTCTTATGAGTTCTTCTGCAAATTATTTTTGACTAACACATGTAATCCTCCCTACCTGTTTTTATGAAGGTCTAAGCAAGAACTCTCCATAGTAATGCCTTGGAGATAGTACACACATATATATATATATATATATATATATATATATATATATATATATATATATATATATATATATATCCTGTTTTTTTGAAGGTTATGTTTTATATATATATATATATATATATATATATATATATATATATATATATATATATATATATATATAATATATATATATATATATATATATATATTACATAAAACATTAGGCAGCATATGATTTACATACAAGAATAATCAACATAGAATTAAAGTATTAATGCGATTATTGGCGACATCCATCGATAGAAATCTGTAAGTACTAGCATTTTAACATCAAATAAACTGAAAAACTACAGACAAGTTTTTCTTCAAGGATCAAAACTCGCACTATGGATGAACAGGATTTTTAATGCATATATTATGTTTTCTAGCGATGGATGTCGCCAATAATCGCATTAATACTTTGATTAATTCTATGTGTGATTATTCTTTTATATATATATATATATATATATATATATATATATATATATATATATATATATAAACACAGACTGTTTCGCTGTATCACAGGGTGGCTAGACGTCCAATTGCTTCAAGCCGCGATCGAAACCCGATTGATTTGACATCTGTCAGATATCTTACCACTAGTCCCTCGGCAGAAAGGAAGGGGTTGCTAACGTTTTTCTCTATACGAAATACGCCAGCGGCTCCCAGAACTCAATTCAATTTACTTGAAGAGTAATGCTTATTAGCAGTAGGAGTCGCTGTTTTTTTTAAATCCTCAATTTTTTAACATATATATATATATACCTCTGTTTTTTTATGTATTGGTAAGTCTATTTATGTATGTGCCTGCGTTGTTTTAGACATAAATTTTCGATTCTTGGTCAAATGCCAATATATCAAATACCAATTATCAATTCCCACATGAGTTCCTCACTTAAAAGATTAACGCCAAAATATTTCTCTATATCTGTTTCCTATATCTGGTTCTCTGCCAAACCTCACAACATTTACTGAATAAACACATACAATTGTATATTGTCAGAACAGGATATAATTTTTTTGTCTTTTATAGGTCTTAATATTTTGTCTTTATGTTATCTCTGCTAGACCTGTTCTTTCAGTCTCTCTTAGATTATGAGTTGTTTTCCCCTATCGCTCTTCCATTCAAATTTTCTAAGCCTTCTTTCCTCATTATGTGCCTTAGAAAGTTCAAAGGTATCTTTCTGATGTTAAGTAGATCTGTCCTTTTAGTTTTCATTTTCTTTAAAAAAAAAAAAATTCGTTGTTGCATACATATTCGGTCTATGTTATTCTCAGCGATCTTCTGTAGAATCACATTCCCGTTGCGTCAAGTTTCTATCAGGAAACCGTCTCTTCTTCAAGTCACTTGTTCTTTTTTGAGAAACTTATCCAGTATTCACTGCCATATATGAGGACTGATGCTACGTAACATTTCAGTACTCTTTTCTTTATTTCTAACGAAATTGTCCTGTTTTTAATATCTTACTTAGTTTTGCAAAGGAATTTTTCGCTATCCCCATGCGCCTTCCTATTACCGTGTTTCACATTCAATCCTTTGTTAAAACACTTCCCAGATATTTAAACTGTAAATACTTGTTTGATTTTGGTATCCTCAATTTGGAATTTGAATGTTGAAATGTTCCTTTTGCTAACGACCAACCATTTTGTTTTAACGTTGTTGTTTAGTCCTTGAAGTTTACTTTCAACACAGTGCCATCTGCATATCTTATGTTGTTAAAATTGCGATCTCCAATAATAAACGGTCGGACTTCTAATTCTCCCAGAATCGCCTCACTGTTTAGGTTGAATATGTCCGGTGAGAAGACACATCCTTGTCTTACACTTTTTTTTTTTTTTTTTTTTTTTTTTGATATTTATTGGATTCATTTTCTATCCGTATGCAGACTGTTTGCTGACAGTATACATTACTGAATTATTCATCCTTCTCAAATAAGCCAAAAGATTTCCTCGCATTCTTTACTTATATAAAATGGACAGAAGAAATATATATATTATATATATATATATATATATATATATATATATATATATATATATATATATATATATATATATATATATCGGAATATTAACAGTGATAATAATTCTTATATTTATCTTAGCGCTAGTAACCGATTAAATTTTTTCAAATTATTATTTAAATAACATTTTCATTTTTTTCTTATTTGAATATAAAAAAAGAACGAAAGAAAAGATCCTCCCCAATTTAAATCCAGACTCCCAACCTTGTATGAAATAATTTATGATTCTGTGACTATTTTTTTTTCTTAAACTTTCAAGAAGCAAGAGACATTTGCCTTCCAATGAATTCAACCTCAACGACTGTGTTCAACACGATTCTGTGGTTGAAACAGATACACCGGCAGGCTTAGTCAATTGAACTAATTAACCCGAATCTACCACAGACGTCGACCAGATTTTCTTTGACTTATAGAAGCCACGTGAAAAGAGATATCAATCAATCTCTGCGTGATAGGATTTAGTTGGTATCAATTTTAGTTAATAAGAGGTTCTTTTCAAGTAGATTACAATTTGAATTAGTCCTCAGAAAAGAAACGTATAAGAATCATTTACAAAATTCTACATAAAAATTCCACACACCTTATATTCTGGATACCCATATCTGAGTAGACGCCAAGTTTATTAGTTTTTAACTGTATAAATTACGTCAACGATTCAGCGCATTCGAGAGACTTAATAAAAATAATGAGTCCTACCACCATGGATCGAACCTGTGTCCTCTATTGTAGGAGAAACCACTATCCGATCTGGTAGCCGTGACCGATCCAAAAGCACATCAGGTAAAATTGTAGTTTCTCTTACAAAACGGAACGTAGGTTCTAACATTTCACTAAGAAAATTACTTTTATAAACTCGATCAAATACAAAGGCCAGTAGACGTAAATTAAAAAGAAAACACAGGGCGTCTATTCAAACTGAAGTGCTTGACCGCTTGGCCACTAATGTTCGAATAATGCCTTTAAATACAAGCTCGCTGTCGATACTCAAAATATCTATATGGCGGTTCCTCATAGGGGATGCAGAATCCTGCCATAGGACGAATATATCACGAATATTCATGCCGGTAAATGTAGTTTGATAAAACTATTCATATTTATAAGTGTTACTGAAATATTTTCCAAAAGTTGATAAGCTAAAATATTTAACGAAGCGATAGGAGATTTTTACGGGTATTTTATTGTTGTAAAACTCGCCATAAGTTTATTCAGTCATTAATTGAAAGATTAAATTTAATCGGTAAATTATAGGAAAACCTTGAAAAATTTTAACGGAACTTTCTAGCTATAGATAATACTGTAAGCTTCATTTATCTTCATCGTTTGGTAAGAGAACGATCTACATATATCTTAACTCTCTATTTCCGACATGTCACGATGGATGGGTCGGCGGTTTAGAAAATCCATTTGCTGAAATCACGTCACGTCAGGTAGAATTGTGTTTTACCCATATACTTTTCTACGAGCGATTTTGTTTGCAGTCACAGATATAACCTTGAGCGATATAACGTCCCATTTGTTAAAGAGGCCCCGATCACTGTTGAAAAGCTGTTCGTTTGTTTAAGCTTGAGAGCTTTATGTTGTATAACAGCAGATATTCTTGTGGATTGAATCGAAGAATGCACACTAAATGTTGCTCTTCCCGATGAGTTCACATTAATGGAAGACGAGTGATCTTAACAGATGTTTCAACACATATCTGTAGGGATGTCGACAAAAGAAAAAAGAAACCGAAGCTTTTAACAATCCTTTACCGGTTCGTAGGGATCTCTCTTTCCAATCGATAGATGAGTTCATATCCATCAACTTTTACCTTTTCAATATGGAGTGCATTACTTTCATACTACAAAGTTTCTGTTGTCGGATATTATTACAAAAATATATGTGTCTTTGTGCGAGTGTATGTATAAAAATATGCATATGTGTATGTGCATATTGCATATTACGGTCTTATTCAATAGATATTGTTGGAAGTTTCTTCACGAAGACAGCTCTCAATATCAATAACTGAGTAAAAGAAACGGATTAAGTAAATGGCGTATATATATATATATATATATATATATATATATATATATATATATATATATATATATATATATTACATGTAAACAAAAGATTACAGGGAAATTATACGAACGCATATTAACAAGTCTATTATTAAACTCAATAACATATACAGTGTGCGATGGGTAAATTGTCGCCATTTTATCTTTTTAATTTTGCGCATGCGCGTTGTTTGCTTTGGATTTTGTCTACTGCACAGTAGAGTTGGGGGTCAGTTGGGTACCGTCTGTGAGAAAAGAGCACTATGGAGCAATTCACTCCGCCATAAATTTGGAAAAGGCATGCTGTACTCTTTAGTATCAGCTCCAGGGCATCTATTACGAAGATTTCAGTGTGTTTAGGTCTCAATCTGAGAACAGTGCTGAGGATTCGGAAAGAGCTGGATGAGTCTAATGGTGATCACAAAGGTATGGCAGCTTGGAAAACTCACTCTGATTGTTCTGATAAGAAAAGAACAGTCGAATTTGTTGCTGAGGGCCTCAGACAAAATACGGAGGTGTACATGAAGCGAGAACCCCAAAAAAAAAACTCCTTGTAACATCAAAGATTAACTGAAAGGAAGGACTATAGCCAGATTCACCAACAAACAAGGAAAAGTTGCAGAATATTTCGTAGTCATCTGCTGGTCGTGTTTGAGGCAAATGGCGAATTTATTGAATAGATTTACTCTTTAGAATTTCAAGATATTTTTCTGCAATGTTGGTAAATATATATTTTAAAATGAGAAGTTATCTGAATTTTTTTCGTAATTTAGAAGACAATATATATATATATATATATATATATATATATATATATATATATATATATATATATATGTGTGTGTGTCTATGTCTGTATGTCTGTGTTAACCTGTTTATTGCACAAGTCCATTTTGAAATGATCTGTTTAGTATATATATATATATATATATATATATATATATATATTTCATTTCAACACAACAAAGGCAATAAAAAAAATTATTAGGAGGGAAAACAATAAAAATCAAGAATTAAAAATAAGAAATAATGATTAAAGTTATATTTAATCTTTGAAGATCAAAATTCACTTCGAAGTAAGAAGTTAGAAGAGTGCTCCACAGGCGAAAATTGCAATAGATGTAAAGTATAGAACTCACGGTTACATCTCGCCATTTCAACTGAAAAATGATCAAACCTTGCCGCAAATCTAGTAATGCGCTAAAATTCATAAAGTCTAGGTACCATAGACTAAAGAACATCAGAACAATTGTGATGAAAGTATTTATATGCAAAGGCCTCGGGATGCAGCATTACAATAACTGAAGAATGTAACTGAAGACGAAATGCCAGCTCCGAACCAATAACATTATATATTTTTCTTTGGATTTTATCGAGAATCTCTAAATATATAACAAGAGCACCAGACAAGATATGTTAGCAATATTAAAAAAAAAAAAAAAGAACGATTGTTAGTCCTATAAATATGTAAGATAGATTCTGGTTTGAAAAACTATTTAGCTCGACACAGTGAACTAACTTTCCTAGTTACACTTACCAACTGATTCAATATCGTTTTTTTCCACGTCATATCATCGGAGAACATTAGTCCGTGAAAGATCAATGAGTCCCTCTCCTGAAGGTTAGAATGAGCCATGTTGATTGAAATAATAAAAGGGTTCAATCCGACTTTTAAAAGAGAGCAGTTTCTCGTGAGGACATATTTGAGACAAGCTGCCAATTTGATCTTATCGACCTGATCAGATTTATTATCAAAACAGGAGTAAATAGTTGTTGCCAGCATAGCTACTGAAGTTTATAATGCTCATTATCAGTGATAGAGTGAACGTAAATATAAAAGTGAACACTGAGTACCACACCCGAGGCAACAGTGATGCATTGTGGGTAGTCTAATTTGGCGGTTATTTTACCGGAAGTTGTTTATTTGTTTATTTATTTATTTATTTGGGTTAAATTATTTTGCTCGTTTATATTTATTTTTATTTTTTATTTTATTTTTTTATTTCTTATCTTATTTATTTATTTTTTTTATTTTAATAGGTGTTTTTATTAACGTAGTAAAATTTTGATTATATCGCTTATTTAATAGTTTTGTTTTGGTTTGGGAAGATAATTAAAGCTATTTATTCAACTTTGGGGTTGATTGTTGTAGTTTATTCTACCTATTATTTTGACGGGAACAGTTTTTAATTTGTTTATTACGTCATGTATTTATTTGGATTGATTATCTTTATTTGCTTTTTCCTACGGTTAGTTTATCGGGGTCAGTTTGTTAGTTTATTTATTTATTTGGATGAATTTAGGCCAATTTATTTTACTTGTTATTATTTATTTCTTATTCTGTATATTTTCTCTTTTCGGTTTTCGATTTTTAAGTGGCGTAGTATTTTTTTAAACAATTATATCTATTTCTTTTTCGTCCGATTTTTGGTTGATTTTATACTCTAACTAATATTTTGATCATAATGATTTGTTAATTTGTTTATTATTTATTTGGTTCATTGATTTTTTTCTTATTTTTATTCTATTTCGTCTAATCTAACAGGTGTGATTTGATAATTTGTTTGGGTTAATTTATTTTGCTTATTTTATTGTCATTTTGTTTATTTATTTATTTATTTTTTTTTATTTTTTCCGTTTTCGATTTTTAAGTAACGTAGTAAAAATTTGTTTTCATGTCTGCATTTTGAGATGAGCTCGGATCTTTTATTTAATAATTTATTTTATTTTGGTTTGGGAAAGTAATGATAGCAATTCAGCGTTCAGATAGCATTCAGTTTAACAATGACAGGATATTCATATCGGGAGCAGGTAGATATTATTTTTATATAAGGCCGCGCGAATGGTAATGGACACGAGGCTGCACGGCTGTATCAGATTGTTTCCTGGCTGAATGCAGCTGACTAATCCAAACTTTGCTGCTGATCCATTATTTGTATCTTCAGTTTTATTTATGGATGAGGCAATATTTGGAAGAGATGAAATAAAAAAATTATACAATCAACATTTGTGGGGGAATCGGACCCCCATGGTACAGGGTAGACACGAGCATCAGTTTAAGATTAATGTTTCAGCCGGAATTGTAAGTGTTTGTCTGGTAGATTCATATGTTTTCACAGCACGTCTTACGGGAACTCTCTATTGGGACTTTATTTCGAACACACTTCAAAACCTGCTAAAGGATATACCCCTGTTAATAAGAAGACGCACGTAGTTCGTGTATGATGCGGGTGCAGCACATTTTAGTCACATTGTTCCCGATGAACTGGTTGACATCTACCATGAATGATGGCTAGTTTGGGAAGGAGCGTTTTCATGGCCGGCACGACCTTAATCCTTTGGATTTTTATCTTTAGGTCCAGCTAAATCAATTGGTTGATGTAGCAGACATTAATAATGCAGAGACACTTCATCGTGGTGTCATGGGGGGGGGCGCAAGCCAATTTCACACCGTTTAGGATTCAACAGGTGCGTGCGTATGCAGAAGCATGTGGCGAACATTTTGAATATTGTTAAAGTTGCAGCGTTGAGGTACAATGATCGCCTTTTGGACATTTTTATATGGACCTTTTGCCTTGTTTTGGTGTCAGGAACATTCTCGAAAGTTTATGCAATATATATATATATATATATATATATATATATATATATATATATAATATATACCTTATAAAACAACGGTTAAAATTTAAAATTATAACGTTACCTGATAACCATTCTGGTCACTTAAATGTTGTCACGTCTATAAGGATTTTTACCTTATTTTAGAATCTATATGACATGCATATAAATGTTTGATCCCGATCACGAATCCGTAACCCCTCGGCATCGTTGGTGGGGTACACAACATGTACTTCTGGAGAAGTATCAGCGGTGAAACATGGGCATGATATGCTAATGGAGTCCAACCATGTCTAAGCTGATTTGAATTCAGATTTCTTCTCATATAATGGTTTGCAACCAAGGATATAGGATCCAGTCTGTATTACTATTTGCTCATATCCAGGGTGATAAGGAATATCTGTCTTATATATATATATATATATATATATATATATATATATATATATATATATATATATATATATATGTATGTATGTATGTTTCGAATATTCGAATCTTATCATGGACGATTGAAATTGC
Source organism: Acanthosepion pharaonis (assembly GCA_903632075.3). Classification (NCBI taxonomy): domain Eukaryota; kingdom Metazoa; phylum Mollusca; class Cephalopoda; order Sepiida; family Sepiidae; genus Acanthosepion; species Acanthosepion pharaonis. The sequence continues at coordinate 4,708,939 of CAHIKZ030005121.1, forward strand.
CTAAATACCATATTGAGGGTTGACACAATGTTTGTGACTGAAATTGGTCATATGGAGCTGTTCGAAAGCCGTCGATAGTTGTTCTAGCACGAAGCCACTAGCCATCGTGAAGGAGAATTTTAGTGGACAGATCATGAGCTCATTTCTAGAAAATTAACTGACGATCATTTAGCGTAGTTGCAGTATAAGCCAGAGATGAGGGATTCTGGGTTTTGAACAAATGCAATTGTGACTGAGAAGGTTACTGTAACAGGGATATCCAACCGCTTAAACAGGCCAGGCTGCTGGGAAAACGACTGTAGCTTGTGCTAGATGATTAACTTTTGAAAGATCTTTGCTATATAACTGTGTTTGTGCGAATGCGAGCATATGTGTGTGCGAGTGTGTGAGCGTGCCTGTGTATAATCAACAGATAAAGAAAAGAGATTATTTTGCGACCGACTTTAAGTGTCTCATATACAATGCTCGTCAGATAGGCCTATCGAAATGATTTACAACCATTATACTCAGATGGATGTGGGGTAATGGATAACAGTTCTGAATGAGAAATCGATTGGTTGAGTTCCAATTTCAGTCGGATTCTTTATATTTATTTTCTAAGAAAATGTACGGATTTATTCATATGACCTTATATATATATATATATATATATATATATATATATATATATATATATATATAAATTGATTTATTTAAAATAAAATTTTTTTTTCGCTGAACAGTTCTAACCATGTTTCAAAAATGGAAGCTAAAGCTACGAATTTAATTTTGTAATTAAATTAAAGACATTAGTTCATTTTCATCCTCAAATTAAATATAATTCGCTTGAGGATGAAATGGAACTAATGTTTTAATTTAATTACAAAATTAAATCATAACTTTTAACTTCCATTTTTGAACATGGTTAGAATGAATAAAAAAAAAACATATTTTAAATAAATCAATTTATAATATTAATGCTCTGTAAATTAACATTGAGCACTATTTTGTAAAAAATAATAATATCTATAAGAACACCGGATTATATAACTTACTATTCTTTCTTTATATATATATATATAT